>APFE030618181.1:0-83719 GCA_000404065.3 Pinus taeda | reverse complement strand
CATTTGATATGTGCACCATTTATTTTTATATGAATATTCATAGACTATAATGCATAGCACTTTATATAAATGTCCATTCCAAATTTAACAAGGCAACTGCGTAGCGGCACTCCTTACGGTATTGACTTTAAATATTGTTGTCCATAAATAGTAAATAATTATAGTAACAATTATAAAACGAGTTTTTGGACGTTTATTGTAATAACAATTATAAAATGAGTATTTGGACGTTTGGACTAGTTCTGTGTTTTGTTTGGACAATATTGACATAATAATTAAGTTTTTATAAAATTACAATCATTAGAATTAATTGAAATATAAATTATTTTTGTATCTTTGAAAGTGGATGCACTTGTACATAAAAATCTAAAGACACAGTACCATCATCCTATGATTTTTGAATGCACGGAATATACTGTGAATAACAATAAATAAATTAAATAGAATATCACTGTGAATAGCAGTAATTAAATAAATTATACACATTTAATGCAATTTTGAAACAGGGTAAAAAAGCACTAACCTATGATGTTTTGCGCATAATCATTTAAGCTACATTCTACAATAGTTTCAAAGCGTGCTTCTATTTTTTTTGGTATCAATGTTTTATTGATACATGGATCTCATATTTTTTTTAATTGATACAAGAATCCCCATCTGGTTAAAAAAATTGGATCTTATTTTGTATCAATGTATTATTTATGCATGGATCATGATCAGGATAAAAGAATTCGAGATTATTGACATTTAATAATACATATTTATTACATGTCTTGCTATAAGAAGATGGTAAAGAATTCGAGATTATTGACATTTAATAATACATATTTATTACATGTCTTGCTATAAGAAGATGGTACGGATGTGCTTGATTGAAACAAATTTTCTTGAAATTTGTAAGACGCTGCAGAAAACATATATAGAATTCTCATAAGAATGTGTATTTGGTTTTGTTTCGTTTATTTTAATGGCTAGAATCAATAATGAGATTATAATATTTATAATCACTAAGTGTGAAGAAAACATTTTATCATCCATAAATAAGTGTAAATAAAGTGAATTAACGGTTTAAATTATAAATTTCAGAAAATTACTTCAAGGGAATAAGTGTAAATAGAGTTAATTAACGGTTTAGATTATAAATTTGAGAAAATTATTATTTTAAAAGAAGCTCTGAGTGCATGCGTGCCCCTTCTATATCTAGTCTATAGCATGTAACCCACGTTGCATTTGTATAATTACTTAAGCTCTGCATGCATGCACCACCACTTGCTCCTTCTATGTCTAGTCTATAGCATGCAACCCACGTTGCATTTGTATGGTCATGACAGGATTAATCAACGAGTGAGAAGAGGACAAGGCCCCATCGATCCATAAGAACAAAGATATCAGAAGCCTAAACATGAACAACAGAGGTAACCGTCAGCATGTAACCTTTTGACAGAAGCCTTAACTAATTGATTTTGAGATTGATTTATTGATTGAGGAGTTGGAGGATCGGTATTATAATAACCCAGAGTTTGTCTTATGCAATTCTGTCTTTAGCATATCTCTCAGCTACTAACGGGGATGATCAACAGGTGTTTCTGTATCAAATGTTATGAGTGGTGAGCATTACGAAATATGCTTCAATAGAAAATACTTCTGAAAGTTCCCACCATTAGATTGTTCCCACCATTAGATTGTTTGCTACAGTTCGTTAAAATCCTCGCAACAGAAAACTTTAATTGTACAAGTCTAAATTCCCCACCAATTATTTTTTTTAATGTAAAAAATGTTATTTGTTCTACAAGTAAAAATTCTGATATTGCAGGCCTTTTTTTATTAATTGTTTTTGAATTATTTCGCTGGATAATTAATCTTTGTAGATTCATCACGGAAATTTTACTAATATTACTAGAGTTATACTCAAACAAAGTATGGCAACATAAATTGTTAAGCATATAAATTGGAAATTTAAAAAGTACAACAAAGAAAAAGAATACATTAATTAGATACTCCATTAATTAGGTACTCACATAGGAGTGAGCATAAAATGACGAACTTGTTTGAAGTTACCAAGAATCAACATCTATACAAATTGTGGCTTCAATGGGGACTCTAATGTCAATACAGTGCTCATAAAGATCAATGTACTCAATATCAAGTATCTTCAAGCTTTCCTCTTAGCACGATGGAACATATGCGAGATCTGGTTGAAGAACCAACACGAACATATTCCGGATCTGGTTGAAGAACCAACACTAACATACGACCAATTTGAAGACCGATGTATTTTCAATCTACAAAATAGAGGCGAAGGAATGAAGAGGAGGTAGGATGAAAAGGGGACATGAGATAGACTAGATGACAAGTGGCGAAAAAACAGCTACAGGTGGCCTACAAAAACTTTGAATAAAAGTAATTTATTTGTCTTAACATTTTTAAATTTGCATAAGATAACTTGCTCCGACATTTGTTTGGGAAAACTTTAAGATAAAACGAGGAAACACACCAATATTCATGTTCAGAAATAAATATTTCATGCAATAGAAAAAATGAAAATCGTCCTAGCATGCTAACCTTCTACTTACATGCAGCATAAAAATTTCTCTTCAGGAGTCATTAGCATGCTAACCTTCTACTTACATGCAGCATAAAAATTTCTCTTCACGAGTCATTGGGATGTAAGAAGTGAGAAGTGATTTAGCAATTCCTTGTAAATACTATTTTTATTTATTAAGTGGTGTTTTTACTTATTAAGTGGTTTGGGAAAAGAGTTATTATTTACTCAAGAGAAATCTAATTTTTTTGAATATGAATAAATCTGTAAAGCTTTGTGAGCGAGATAAGTAAAACTATCTTAGATTTAGTAAATTTGTTATATATATATATATATATATACATGGAGGGGAGACTATAATGTGAGTAGTCTGAAGGTTGGGAGGCACAGTATCAAGCAGCAAAGTTTAGTTGGAGAATAAATCTCTAAAGTTTTGTGACCGAGATAAGTAAAACTATCTTATAAAGTGATTTAGAAAATATGTTATGTATTTGTATATATATATCTACATGTCGAAGTTACTAGACTGAAGGAAATTATGTATCTTCATAAATAATTATATCTACAGGTCGAATGCTCTTAGAGTGTAGAAAATGACAGATTAACATGAGAAATAGTAGGGCAGTCTTCAAATAACTTTTCTGAAAATAAACAGGTAGAAGGATAACAAGAACTGGTAAAGGTCCAATTAGAATGAGAAAGCTTGTAGAAAGAAATAATAATAAACAAAATATAGAGTTTGAAGGTGGGAATTGCAGCGGTAAAAGAAAATACCAAATCAAGTAAAGAAATTGTTTACCACTCTCAAAGCATAGTTCAAGTTCATCCTTTTCATTTCCTTGTAAAGACACCCTGAATGGTCCCTCCATCAGAGGTAGAAAAATAGTGTAACTCATCTCTGCACCGGATCCAGAGTCTATTCCCTTGCTTGCTGAGGATCCAACCAACATGAACAACAAAGGCAAACATCAGCCCTGTAACCTTTTGACAGAAGCCTTAATTAATTGATTTTGAGATTGATTTATTGATTGAGGAGTTGGAGGATCGGTATTATAATAACCCAGAGTTTGTCTTATGCCATTCTGTCTTTAGCATATCTCTCAGCTACTAACGGGGATGATCAACACGTGTTTCTGTATCAAATGTTATGAGTGGTGAGCATTACGAAATATGATTCAATAGCAAATACTTCTGAAAGTTCCCACCATTAGATTGTTTGCTACAGTTTGTTAAAATCCTCACAACAGAAAACTTTAATTGTACAAGTCTAAATTCCCGACCAATTATTTTTTTTAATGTAAAAAATGTTATTTGTTCTACAAGTAAAAATTCTGATATTGCGGGCCTTTTTCTATTAATTGTTTTTGAATTATTTCGATGGATAATTAATCTTTGTAGATTCCTCACGGAAATTTTACTAATATTACTGGAGTTATACTCAAACAAAGTATGGCAACATAAATTGTTAAGCATATAAATTGGAAATTTAAAAAGTACAACAAAGAAAAAGAATACATTAATTAGGTACTCACATAAGAGTGAGCATAAAATGATGAACTTGTTTGAAGTTAACAAGAATAAACATCTATACAAATTGTAGCTTCAATGGGGACTCTAGTGTCAATACAGTGCTCATAAAGATCAATGTACTCGATATCAAGTATCTTCAAGCTTGCCTCGTAGCACGATGGAACATATGCGAGATGTGGTTGAAGAACCAACACGAACATATTTCGGATCTGGTTGAAGAACCAACACTAACATACGACCAATTTGAACACCGATGTATTTTCAATCTACAAAATAGAGGCGAAGGAATGAAGAGGAGGTAGGATGAAAAGGGGGCATGAGATAGACTAGATGACAAGTGGCGAGAAAAAAGCGACAGGTGGCCTACAAAAACTTTACATAAAAATAATTTATTTGTCTTAACATTCTTAATTTGCATAAGATAACTTGCTCTGACATTTGTTTGAGAAAACTTTAAGATCAAACGAGGAAACACACCAATATTCATATTCAGAAATAAATATTTCATGCAATATAAAAAATGAAAATCGTCCTAGCATGCTAACCTTCTACTTACATGCAGCATAAAAATTTCTCTTCACGAGTCATTAGCATGCTAACCTTCTACTTACATGCAGCATAAAAATTTCTCTTCACGAGTCATTGGGATGTAAGTGTGAGGATGATAATGAACTCAGGACCTTTAGTTGTAGGTGCACATCTCGTAGTATGGATTTAACGATTCAATTCCTTTATCACTTCCATGTGAATTTTAATTCTGATCGATCTATTTCTTTAGCATAATCAAAAAAAAATTCCAATGAAGCAAAATGGATAGATGGTTCTCTATAACTACAGAACATTATATCGAATTAAATCATAAACCGTTTGCTTAGATTGCATTTGATCTCGAATATCATATTTGATTAAATTAAAAATAATTCTCAGATATAAACTGTTTAAAGATAATTCAATGGTTTAAATATTTTTTTTAAAAGATAACATATTTTTTTCCCTTTTCAAAACAATTTAAAATTCCATGACATTTAATAAAATAATAATTTATATAGAATTTTTAGTTATTTTAGTGATTGCATAATTTTTATTTTTATTTTTATTTTTATTTTCAAAACAATTTTAAAGTTTTTTGACATTTAAAAATAATAATAATAATCTATATAAAATTTTAAAGTTATTTTAGTGATTATTAGATTTATCTTATAAAAAAAAAAAATATATATTTTTAAATATAAAACCTGAGAAAATATATTATAAATATATTTTTAATTATAAACCAAGAAAATATATTTTAAATATAAACCTGAGAAAATGTTTACGCTCCAAAATTTTGATCTTTTAATTAAAAATATATCAGAAATATTTGTAACTTAAAAAATATTCATTTTCCAATATTCGCTACTTCAAAGTTAAATTAAAAGGCTCACGATCTTCACATCCAGCTCCAGGCGTTCTGTAAATTGCAGAGATTTCAGTTATGTAAATTGCAGAGATTTCAGAATTTTGATATTTTAATTAAAATATATCAAAGTTAAAATAAAAGGCTTAGGATCTTCACATCCAGCTCCAGGCGTTCTGTAAATTGCAGAGATTTAAGTTATGTAAATTGCAGAGATTTCAGAATTTTGATCTTTTAATTAAAATATATCAGAAATATTTGTAACTTAAAAAAAATCATTTTCCAATACTCGCTACTTCAAAGTTAAAATAAAAGGCTCAGGATCTTCACATCCAACTCCAGGCATTCTGTAAATTGCAAAGATTTCAGTTATGTAAATTGCAGAGATTTCAGAATTTTGATCTTTTAATTAAAATATATCAGAAATATTTGTAACTTAAAAAAATTCATTTTCCAATACTCGCTACTTCAAAGTTAAAATAAAAGGCTCAGGATCTTCACATCCAGCTCCAGTCGTTCTGTAAATTGCAGATATTTCAGTTATGTAAATTGCAGAGATTTCAGAATTTTGATCTTTTAATTAAAATATATCAGAAATATTTGTAACTTAAAAAAATTCATTTTCCAATACTGGCTACTTCAAAGTTAAAATAAAAGGCTCAGGATCTTCACGTCCAACTCCAGGCGTTCTGTAAATTGCAGAGATTTCAGTTATGTAAATTGCAGAGATTTCAGTGATGGGAAAAAATGTCAAATTCAAAGTCAAAAAGAACCAGCAGAAGCAAAATATTGCCCAATTAAGATTGCCCAATTGAAAGTCAAAGGAAACAAAGCAGAAACATAGAAATTCTTTAAAGAAATGTTCATACCTCCTATGGACTCCATGTCCAGACTCCCAAGGAGTTTCTCTTTCCATCTGCGCAAGCTCTCGTCGTCCTGCCAAACCAGACAATATTTGTCTCGCATAAGATTATTCAAAGTTCACAATGCCAAGAAAATAATTCTTGAATGGCCATTTTAGGAAAAGCATTATACCTTATATTTCTCTAGCTGCTCCTTGAGAGGAAGAAGCGGGACATAATCCACCGTCCTGCTCCTCCTCATCTGTCTCATAATACGAAGACTTGCTGAGCTGTCTCAACAGTTTTTCACGGCCTTGCCGAGTTCCTCCACAATTTCCTTAACTTCACCCATTTCCCACTTAAAACCATTGTAAACCTCCAACTTGTCTCGTCTCATGGAACCCCGACACTCACTAAATCTCTGCTTCTTTTACAAAATTTGAGGTAAAGAAGAACTACTGACTGCTAAAAATAGGACAACAAGATTACAAATATTCACAGACAAAACACAAGGCCATTACCTGGAACCAAAACTGAACAGACATTAACCTCCATAATCTTTTGACCTAAATTTCTTCACTAAACCCGGACCGTATGCAACCCTGAATCCTAACTTTAATTCAGTTTCCTTCACAGTCAGCCCTTTGGGGATAGGAACTATAGCTATAACTATATATTATACTCGAATCTCCTCAAAGAATCGAGCTCTTAACCAAGAAGGGATCAAATCGCAGCAGCAATGGGGTTTGCATCGCTGGTATAGTCAGAAAAATACTACGAGCGAACTTTAAATTAATAATTGTATGAGCAGAGTCTTAATACAATTTATAGAATAATCGAGGCAAGTCGTAGCCAAACTATAGAGTATCAGTTATTATCGATGCTGCTATAGAGAAGCGTCCTAATATACATCAAGTTAAACCTTACATAAAGCTCGAGGAACACCCTCGTTAGAAAAATACATCAGCTAGTTAACATATAAAGCTTTGACAGGGACAGGCCTCAGGAAGGCTAGAGGGTCCCCAATGTCCAACGGGTCCAGCAGCGCCATAATCATATCTAAAATCAATTAAACTATCTGGGTATTAACTCTCTGAGTTGGTCACTGAAGAGGAAACCAGGAACGCCAAAACCCTTAACCGTAAAAGAAAGCTTGCACATACATGAGGAACCATGACAGAACACCGGAGGTTGTGCTTGGCTTCCTTGAGTGCCAGAGGACCCAGGCAGAACCTGTAACAAAACCCATGATCAGCATTACTATTATGGCAGTAAACAAAGAAGCAACCCTTTCCTCTTCGAGACAAATCTTATAAGAAGGGAATTTACCTGTCAAGGTCGCGCGTCAAGCCGAATCTACCGTTGAAACAGAGCCATGAAGCCGCTCTCTAGCTGCAAAGAAATCGCACAAGAAAGACTGCGATGGGATTCATGGAACTAGCAACGCTTGGAGTACAGTAGGATGGGTCTGTATTAATATAAATCCCATCGTAATTCAATGCAAACTATACGGTGTACCCAGTTCAACGTGTTCGTAATAGAACGATACGGGTGCAAGACATGCACAAAGAAACGTGGCAGGCGAGTCGAAACCCTTTACCCTAAGTTTTCTTTCTAAAGTTTTCAAAGAAGTATACAGGCGTTTATACAGGCGACTTTAAATTTTTTACCCTAAGTTTTCAGAAAAGCCCGGCAATAAGAGGTAGAAACATAAACTTTGGATAAAAATGTATTGAGCAGCAAATTTTATTTCAAACATTGGTTTAAACCTGACATGTACCGGAAATTTTATTCGGTCAAAGCAAATTAATAGCTGGTCAACGATCTATTGATCGCTAATAGTCCCAGGCAGGGACTAATAATGATGTAGTCTAATTTTAATCAAAATTTTGTAGATATTTTTGAAGATCTATAGAATTCTAATGATAAAACTCATAATATTGGTTAAAATTGTAGTTCCCATTAAAGTTTAATACTAGTTTTTTTGGCCAAATAACTTTTGTTGCTTAATTTTTTATTTTTCACCCCATATATGTTTTCAACAGGGTGATTCAAACTTGCCTATTTAATATCTTAGCCATTCACATTATGGATTCAAACTTGTGATTCCAAGGAATCCTCTCTAAAAATATGCCTCAAAACCTTCTAAACATAAACTGTAGCTTATTAAAGAATATAAATTATATATTAAAATATCATAATGATATCATTTTTACAATATACTCTATTTAACATCCCCATGCACATATACACTTGCCTATTTAATATCTTCCTTTTTGCTTAATAATCTAATCACCAACTTAAACCTAGATCATTTTTGTAATGTAATCTATTCAATGTGAATATGCATATAAGGAACAACATTTAATATCTTTCTTTCACTTTAAAGTTTATCATGAACCAATCCTACTTATCCAACATAGATTTTATCAAGATTTTTATTTTAATTTAATTTTGGGACAGTAATAATGAAACTCATCTTCATTAAATTTTTTTTAGATATTTGACAAATTAATGGTAAATATATATTCATAACCTATTTAGTTTAAATTTTATGAAAATTTAATAATATAAAATATTTGTTTCGGAATTTATATAATTTCTTTTTGTTTAAGGATATTTTTATTATTTCAAAAAGTTACATGGCTATTTACAACTTTTCAAAATTTTACTGCCCTCACTCTTATTAGGTTTGTTGGTTAGTAGTTGATTCACCATAATTTTAAGAATAGCCAAAAAAGCACTTAGATAAACAAAAAAACTATCAATAAGAAACCAAAAAACCAACAATATTTTCACCCAACCTATAGCCCTCAACAATCACAAGGTGAAAAGTTGATTCACTTAGAACTTGGAGTTGTTCTCCATTTCTTATAAGCTTGAGGCTAGATGTGTCAAACCACCCTCCAAACTTAAAAAATATCTTGCATTTGTGTAAATCATTCACTAATGATATAATTTCATTAGGATGATCATGTTGCTTCTCTAAGTCAAATTACATAAAAATAAATAAAATTTACATTAAATAAAAATAATTTTCCATTTGTAATGCTTGGTAGGGCTCTCCATTTTCTATCATGTATATGAAGTAAATTTACACTACACAGTTTTAACGAGTGGCCTCAACTAGCCCCGAGGGCGAATTGAGTCTATTGGCCATCAATCAACTAGGTATGTTTCAGTCTCATGATACAAAATTGAGTAACTATAACATCTAAAATCGGTAACAAGAAATTTAAATGTTGTGTGCATAAGCACAAACTAACATAGGTAGACTAATCTTGCTTGTCATTCTGCTCTTCAGTGTGTGAGGCTAGAGGGGTAGGATCATCTAAAGTTGCTTCTCACATTCTAAAGATCTCCCCAATGTATGGGATTCACTTGTCAATCTAGTCCATCCTAACATCCGCATTATGCAACTAGAATAGGATCTTCTCCATATCTCTATTGTAGTTGGGGAGGCCCTGCATGGTGATTACCATCCCCATAGAGATTTGTTCAAGTGCTTTGCCTAGGAGACCTTTCATCAGAAAATACAGACTTCTTGTGGTTCTTGGGTCAGGTACCATTGTTCTTGAGACCTCAATTTCATCATCTCGTTCTAGCTCATTCTTCACCTGTTCTTCCGAGCCATCTATTAGTTTTTGGATTCCCTCGTCCACTTCCTCTTTGTAATTCTCGGTTACCTCAGTTACGATGCCCTCAGCAGCCGTGTGACCCGTGCGGCCATCTATCCTGCTTGGTAATTTCATTGCATAGGGTTCTGGGCCTTTCTTGCCCCGTTTGCAGCCACATTGTGTTGGATCCATACCCTTCCGGCTTATAACCTGTAAATATTTCGGCAACGTTAGCTTCCTTACATCTCCCATCACAACACAGTGCAAATGTGATACCGAGACTTCACTACCATGTGTGTTCTACTTCGGGCAGAGCTACTCATGTCCCCAAGGGTGGCCAATGGTTATGGAATTCAAGCAGGAGTCCTCACGCTTATCTTCATGCCTTGATTCTTTCCCTATTACTAGTATTGGTCCCCCTCATGAAGCCATATGTAGACCCATCTTTGGGCAAGTGCTATTGGTACTCCCATACCCGCTCACCCTTGCGTGTGCCTGCTAGTTCTAGTGCTCTTCAAGATCACCTCTCTGCTTCTCATGCCACCCAAATCCCTAGAAATTCCCCTATGGTCATGTCTTGCCATTCACTCGAATTCACTCAACCCATTACCCACCCTGCTAGCTTCCCAAACCAAAGGATGGTCACTCGAGATCATCCTTACATCGAGTCTCCTCATGGTGCCCACATAACCCCTGCTTCTCCTCAAGAGTAGAGTCAAAAAAGTGAAGTGCCAAGCGAAGGTTCCCTCTTATCTACCCTGGTTTCTACCTAGTTGTGGTAAGCCTCTCTAGGGTGGCCTTGCACCTCTATCCCCTTCCGTGCAACTCTCCCTCCCTTGGAACCCAACCAGAGCATACAAATTAAACAGCACCAAGGTGAGACTACATACCAAATGGTCAACATCTCCCCTTGGCCTTTGTTGCTTCTCTTCCCTTTAGCTTTGTTGCTCCTTCCTTCATGATCTGCATTGGATCCGTAAAAGACTATCAAAGAACCATGACTGGATCAAGTCGAGACAAATATCTAAAGAATTTAGAACTTTGATCAAAAACACCCCTGAACTAGTGGCAATGGCATCCAGCCTAGAATGATGAGGACTTGAGTCAAAGAGTGCTGACCAAGGCCCATGCAGAGTGTGCAGGAGGTCAAAGTAGCCCCTGGGAGCCACGGATCGGGAAAAGGAGGTGGGTTTTGATGTGCGATTAGGAACTAATCACAAATGGCTGGGCAAACAGGGCTCAAATGGAGGAAGTCTATGCACTCGGTCGCGTGGGGTAACCGGAGAACTATGGGCGAAAAGAAGAACAATGCTAAAAGGACAAAGGGAGGACCCGCGCTCTGGAAACTAGCGATATTGATCGGGGCGCCCTTAAATAGTAAAAGGTTTTGGATGGAAGCGGAGTGATACCACTCAATGATCAATGCATGGCAAGTGCAGGTGAGAGAAAACTATCGTTGATCGTGTGCTATCGGTTGAGAAAGTCAACTTCGTGGAATGTGTGTATGACGTTGGATCTAGAGAACCCAAATCGAATGACTAAGATCATCTTGACATCTAACCGAGAAATAGTATAGATCTGATATGAAAATATAAGACAATGCAAATAAACCTAGAATAATATGAAATGATTCTTTATTATCAAACCCTTAAGGTAGAGCAACACCATACATTCACTCCTTAAGGAAGGAGAACACTCCACAAGCCATATGCATGTTCATACAATATTCATTGACAATATTTCTTGACATTCTCCCATGTGGAGTCTCTAGCCTCTATATAGGCCTCATACATACAATACCATGGATCATTACCATGGTTCCCTCATACCATCCACTAATACCATGGGCCCATTACATTACTACTAACTACTTGTGGTCCCTTACATGATATGGGTTAAACACCTTATTTATTACTATGGCCCATCCCATTATTACATTATTACCTTGGGTACCTCCCTCTGTACCCCATATTACCCCCCTAGGTATATAACATTCCACCCCGCTAAGCATGTTTTGTCTCCAAAACATGGGAAGAACACAAATAATAAGATCTACTCAAAAGAGTAGTCCACTGGTACCATGCACGTGCATCTAGCCATCCAAGAGAAAGGTGAACCCTCGGTCTCGCTTATGCCTCGCTCGCTTGACATGGAATTTGACTGTGGTAGCTCTTCTGTGTAGATGTGTAGTAGGTTGATCTTCTCTCCTCTCTATTTGTCCTGTGGGGGTTGTTATCTGTGTGGCTAATTGGTTTCCATCTTGATGGTTGTTTTCTTGTGGGGTGATATGGGTGATGATATGTTGAAGTTTTAACCCATGGTGTCTTGTTCTTTAATTCACCCTGATGTGGTGCCTGTTGTGATGTCTTCTTTTCCAATATGTCTTCAACCACTGAGCCCTCATCTGATGTATCAGCACCTGGAACCTTTTTTGCTTCAGCCTCTGTTTGTGTTTGACTCTCTATCATCACTAGCTCATCATCTAATATGTCAGACCCTGGAACATCTTCTGCTTCATCCTCCTTGGACTCTACCTATTTATTAATGGAAATATCCTGTAATGTAATTTTCTTCCTTTTATACCAGAGCTTCAGGAATTTCTTCTGTACATTAATATTGATAGTACTTACTGATTCCATCCAAGGGTATCCCAAAACAATATCTATGTTATCCATATCTAAAGCATAAAAATCACTATGCAACACATACTTATCCATAGTAATCTTCAAATCGTTATACACTTGAACATTCTCATCATCAACTTGTGTATTTTCAATGTGTTTTGTTGGAACTTGCAATTTTTTCGCCAAATTAGCATTGATAAAATTATTCTTGCAACTAGGATCTATAGATACAATGATATTCTCTTTCTGAATCAATCCATGAACCTGTAATAAGGAGATACCTGCAGAAAATAACCCTTTAGGTTCCTTGGTTTCCTTCTTTCCTGTAAAAATAAAATCTTTGCTAGGTTGTGTGTCTGTCTGTGTGAGCTTATCCACAAGAATTTTACGGTCAAAGTGGTCCAGAAGAGCTTTTTTTAAGGTGTCCCAAGTCAAGAACCTTCCATAGCCACGTTGATGCCCTTGCCACCATTGTCGTGTTTCATTGTCCAAGTACATGCTTCTCATCATAAGCTGAGAGTCATCATCATAGACGTGATCCAATCTGAAATATTTCTCCATTTGTACTAGCCATTTGGCTGGATGAGAGCCATCAAATTTATACAAGTCCTTCAATTTGTGATCTAGGTATGCCATCACAAAACAAATTGGCGAAAATTTGAAATGGTCACACTTCCGTCAATATTGCTCAAAATCCCTATTAGAACTTGTTTTGAGAAATGGAACAATCATTCTGCATCTGCCCATGTGATAGAAATCTTGATCCAAGCACTGGAATTTCAAATCTCCGCTGCAACTCTCCCGCCGTCACCCAAAATTTCTGCAAAAAGAGCTGATTTTAAATCAACGATATCTCCCTCATCCGGACTCCGATTCGACTGATTGTTTTTTTGAAATTGGGTATTTTTTCACATAGAATCTAGATATGCAATTAGATTTTGTAGATCTTGCATCAAAACATCTAGATCTACGCCACAAACTCGCTGCCCTAAAAAGTTATCTCCAACCCCACTAATTTTTAAATCAGTGATATCTCCTTCATCCGGACTCCGATTTGACCGATTTTTTTTTTTTTGAAATCAGGTATTTTTTCACATAGAATCCAGATCTGCAACTAGATTTTACAGATATTGCACCAAAACGTATAGATCTGATCTACGAACTCGCCGCCCCCAAAATCCTACAAAAATTTAAAAAATTTCTCCACTTTTTTTCCCAAGAAAGTGCTCCGATACCAATTGTTGTAGATCTAACCCAGAAATAGTATAGATATGATATGAAAATATAAGACAATGCAAATAAATCGAGAATAATATGAAATGATTCTTTATTATAAAACCCTTAAGGTAGGGCAACACCATACATTCACTCCTTGAGGAAGGAGAACACTCCACAAGCCATATGCCTATTCATATAATATTCATTGACAATATTTCTTGACATTCTCCCATGTGGAGTCTCTAGCCTCTATATAGGCCTCATACATACAATACCATGGATCATTACCATGGTTCCCTCATACCATCCACTAATACCATGGGCCCATTACATTACTACTAACTACTTGTGGTCCCTTACATGATATGGGTTAACTACCTTATTTATTACTATGGCCCATCCCATTATTACATTATTACCTTGGCTACCTCCCTCGGTACCCCATATTACCCCCACTAGGTATATATCTATACTATTTCTCGGTTAGATCTACAACAATTGGTATCGAAGCACTTTCTTGGGCAAGAAAGTGGAGAAATTTTTTAAATTTTTGCAGGATTTCGGGGGCGGCAAGTGGAGGTGAGAGAAAACTATCGTTGATCGTGCGCTATCAGTCGAGAAAGTCAACTGCATGGAATGTGTGTATGACGTTGGATCTAGAGAACCCAGATCGAATGACTAAGATCGCACCCAATGGAGGAAGTAGAATCGATGAAGGAATACGCCGCAATTTGTAATGATTTGGAATCTCTTCCACTGCTATGGTGGAGGAAAAAATTCATCCATGACATAACTAAAGAAACGAACCGACAAAGCAGACTGGCACCATTTAGAGGAAGACATGTAGCCACTCCCTGAGCATTCATGATGATTCCAAACAGGGAAATCCAAGCGCAGTTGTAGAAGGTGAATCAATAGAAGTGGAAGAGGAATTGAATAGGCATGAATTCGAATGGCTTCAACACCATGAACATCGAAAATAATAAATATAAGAAATTCAAGTCAAAAAATAGCCGAGGGAGAGAAAAAGAAAGAGATAGAGAGACCAGAATCCCGAGAGGAGGACGAAATACATAGAGAAAGAAGACATTGAAGCAAGAGGAGAAAGAGGACAAAGGGTGGAGCTCACTAGAGGCAATGTCGAGCACTGGACGCTTCAGAGATCCAAGCCATCCTATAGAGGATCTGTCCATGCTGAGCACCACATTGGGCTCTCCACTTTAGACCAGAAGGTCATAGAGCTAGTAATAAGAAGAGTCTACATACTCCAATGGCTTGGGGAATCTAATAACCACCGTGCCAAGCGAAACCTACTTCATGAGAACTCACATTGAGTCCTTGTATTGTAATTCTCTGCTTAAAGGCAGAATAAAACAAGGCCACCACTGAAAGCTAGACTGGAGATGTAGCCCTCGAGAATAGGGTGAGCTCCTTATCAAAATTCTTGTGTCTTTGTGTTTGCTTACTGTATTTCTCTATTATCTTTTTATTTAAATGTTTGTGTTGGCAATAATTGATATGTTGATTGAATAACACAGAACAAACACCAGCACATGAGTTTGTAATACCTTTGTTTAATAAATATTCAACTAATGTTGCTTATAGGGTGATTATGACATCAAGTTGTATCAGAGCTCTAGGTTGTAAGGTTAGATAAGCTTGTGTTGGTTTAACTATTGAATGCTCACTAGATGAGAGATAAAATTAGGAGAAGTAGAGTTTGTTGAAAATAATCCTCGAAATTAGGAGAAGTAGAGTTTGTTGAAACTAATCCTGAAATTGGGAGAGTCTATCCTCGAAAGACAATGTCAGAGGAAGGTTCTATGGGGCCAGATCCTCAATTCATAGAGAGCTTCCTAGCTATAAAGTCTATGGCACAAGAAATGCATAGGGACTTTAGAAAGCATAAGGATGAAGATTCATCAAGTTCTAAACAAGATAAAGAAGAATATGAGTCTCATTCCCATGACCACTCCAAAGAAAAAGGGAAAGAGGAAAGATTTCTCACACCTCTTATTATCCTTGCGCATAATAAGGAAGCATCTTTGATTAAGCTAGATGTTAAATTTGATTTTCCTATATATGATGGAGACCTAAATGCTGAAAAGTTCGACACTTGGATTAGACAAATTGATATGTATTGCAGGGTACAAAACATAGAGTCAGAAAAGAGTAAAATTCAGCTGGCAAGCCTACGCCTAGGAGGCACTGCCTTGGTTTGGTGGGAAGGCAGAACCCAAGTTGATATGAAGAAACATGGTAAGACAATCTATATCTGGAGTGAATTTGTTGCTGCAATCAAAAAGTAGTTCTATCCATTAGCCTACATGCAATAGGCCATGATGAGTTGGCAAACTCTTCGGCAGTTGAAAGGGCAAAGTGTGCAAGGGTATATTCAAGAGTTCAGAAAGAGAGCATTGATGTTGGGTATCTCATTAGACTCACTAGAGACTATTTTGAAGTACATTGGTCATCTACACAGCTACATGAGGCATAACATCCTCGTGTTTAGTCCCACTAGTATACATGAGGTATCTGTACAAGCTACCCATCTAGAAGCTAGAGGAAAGAATGGAAATCCAAAAGTTGGGGGACCATCCCAGCCCGCTGTAAGAAAGAGCAAGGAGAAAAGAAAGAAGAAGTGGAAAGAAAGGAAGGCTAACACTTCACAGAAAAGAAAAGCTTCATGCACTCACTATAAAGAGGAGGGGCATGATGAGGAGCACTGTTGGATTCTGCATCTAGAGTTGAGACCTAAGAAGTCTAAGGTCAAGAAGAAGAAGATTGTTGCAGCTATTCAGAAAAATTTTGGGTCTGACTCGGGAGATGAAACAATCATTGTAGACAAAGATATGAAAGGTAATAATTCTGAAGCATCTACTAGTAATTCTGCTCAAACTATTATTCATGAACAACATGAGAGAAAAAGGCATGAGCTTTCTCATATTCGAGTTATTTCCCAACACGAAAATATTGATACTTTGTTTGACAGTGGCTCACAAGTAAATTTTATTTATGAAGCAATTGTAAAGAAATTGGGATTATAAACTACACCTCACAGGAAACCATACCCATTAGGATTGTTGAATGATAAAACACAACTACAAGTGACTAGACATTGCAAACTCAAGTTTTCTTTTGGGTTAACATTTGTAGATGAGGTTGAATTAGACATAATTCCTTTGGATATATGCGAAATTGTTTTAGGAAGACCTTACTTGTATCATATAAATGATATTTTCTATGGAGTTGAGAACAAGTATCTACTTGTTAAAGATGGAATCGAATACTTTGTAAGATCTCACAAGCTCAAGAATAATTATACTCTCATAAATTTTGGGTAGATGAAGAGAATGATAAATTAATGCAAACAATTCTTACTAATGGTTGTAAAGGAAAAGAAACCTAATAAAACCAATGTATTTGAGGGTTGTAATGCTCAACAATAAGTTGATATAGAAAACACTGTTTGAGAATATGATGACCTGTTTCAAGAACCTAAAGGAATTCCACCCAAAAAGGAAATAGTACATGATATTATTTTGTAGCAAGATGTTCCATTACCTAACATTGGGATGTACACGTTGTCTACTTTAGAGAATGCTGAAATCAAGAAGCAGGTGTAGGAGTTGCTCGAGAAAGGGTTCATCAGACCTAGCACATCACCATGTGGGTCACCAATCGTTTTGGTAAGAAAGAAAGATGGCTCATGGAGAATGTGTATTGATTATCAAGCATTGAATAACATAAAAATAAAAAATTGTTATCCCCTTCCTTGCATAGATGATCTTTTATATCAATTGAAGGAAGTTGTTTATTTAACCAAGCTAGATTTGCATAGTGGATACCATCAAGTTAGAGTTGCAGAGCAAGATGCATGGAAGATTGCTTTTAAAATGAAGCAGGGATTGTATGAGTGGTTAGTTATGCCTTTTGGTTTGACCAATGCTCCTGCTACTTTCATGAGATTAATGAATGATGTACTCAGGCCTTTTCTTGATGATTTTCTTATTGTGTATCTAAATGACATTTTGATTTTCGATAAAATGTGGGAAGAACACTTAAAGCATGTTAAGTAGACATTAGATGTTTTGAAAAGAGAAAAACTTTATGTTAAACTCTCAAAATGTGAATTTGGCAAAACATCTTTAAATTATTTGGGCCATATAGTAGGGGTGGTAAATTGAAAATAGATCCCTCTAAAGTGGCAATCATTGTAAACTGGCCTAAACCCAAGTTTGCTACAGTACTGAGAAGCTGCTTAGGAGCATCAACATATTGGAGGAAGTTCATTTCTAATTTTTCCTCAATTGCAGCTCCCTTACATGCTTTGACAGGATAGAACAAGGTGTTTCAGTGGGGAGGCAAACATCAAACAGCCTTCGACACCTTGAAATAAAATATTAGTACAACTCTTGTACTAGCACTACCTAATCTACAAATACCATTTGAAATCCAAGCAGATGCTAGTGACTATGCCATGGGAGCAGTGTTAACACAACATGGTAAACCCATATGTTATCATTCTAATAATTCTAATGCTACAGTAATTAACTATCCTACATATGATAAAGAATTGTATGCATTAGTTCAGAGTGTGAAAAAGTGGAAACATTACTTAATGGGCAAAGAGACAATAATTCATACTGATCATCAACCACTTCAATAACTGCACTCCCAAACTAAGTTGCAGCAATGAAGGCATTACAGATGAATGGGTTTTCTACAACAGTTTCATCTAGTCATGAGATATAAAAAGGGCATACACAACAAAGTTGCACACATGTTATCTAGACCCATTATAAATGCATCTACTATACTTAAGCATAATGTTGTACTATACGAAAGTTACATTGAACAATATGCTCACGATATAGACCTTAAAGATGTATATGCAACTTTGAGTCCAGGAAAAAAGGTAGAAGAATTGGACTATCATGTGAACGACTGACTCTTATATCATTGTGGGAAACTCTACATTCCACAAATATAGAGATTAAATATAATTAGAGAGGCACACACTTCTTTGATATTAGGTCACTTTGGGGTAAGTAAAATAGTTGCACAGCTGCAAAGATTTTTTTACTGGCTGAAAATGAATGAGACAGTTTCTAGATATGTATGAGGGTGTACTATGAGTGCTAAAAGCAAGCCCAACAACAGAAAACTAGGCTTGTACACTCCTTCACGAGTTCCTTTTCACCCTTGGGAAAGTGTTTCCACGGATTTTGTTGGAAGATTTCCTAAATCATGGAAAGGTCATGATTATCTATATGTGGTTGTGGATAGGTTCAAAAAAATGTGTATTTTGATACCTTGTAATAAACAAATTACAGCTGAACAAACTATAAAATAATTCTTTGAACATGCATGGGTTCATTTTGGATTACCCCACTTCTATTGTATCTAATTGAGACACCCGATTTGTGGGGAAGTTTTGGTCAAGTCTGTGGGAACTCATCGACACCCAACTGAAGAAAAGTACAACTTTTCATCCACAAACTGTTGGCCAGATAGAAATAGTTAACATGGCAATGATCTAGTTACTCAGGAGATATTGCAGCAAACATCCTAACCTTTGGATTGAGCATTTGTGTTATGTGCAGCATGCTTACAACAAAGAAAACACTCTTCTACACAGAGATCTCCTTTTGAGACCTATTTTGGTTTCATACCAAGGTCTCCTTTGGATTTTGTCTTTGCTAAAGATACCAAGGTTGATGGACAAAGTGATGTGGACAAGGCAGCTAGGTTCATTGAATAGATCCAGGAGATCCACGAGGCAGTACAAGAACAACTAGAAAAGATCCAAGCCAAATACAAGGCTAGCCATCACAATCATCAGATGGAGCATATCTTTCAAGTTGGAGACTAGGTTTGGCTTTATATCAGCAAGGACATGATGCAAGTTGAAGGTAAAAAGATAAATCCTATGAGGTATGGACCTTTTAGGATACTTGAGAAGATTGGTGAAAATGATTTTCACCTTGATCTACTAGATTACATGCACATCTACTCAATCCTAAATGCAGATTTATTGAGATTGTTTGAAACTTCAATGATTGAGGATCGTGAAGACCAAATTCAATTGCCTTCTATTGATGATCTGCTACCTGAATATCTTAATGAAGTGTAGGAAGACACAGTCTTAGACAGGAAGGTGAGGATGACGTGCAGAGGAGATGTTGAGTACCTCATAATTAAATTCAAAGGTTCGAAGCCAAGCAGTGCAAAGTGGATTGAGATTGGAGAAGTGAGACATCGATATCCTCACTCAGTTGATGCTTCACAGAAAACCAACTTTTGGTGGTCCAAAAGATTTTTTAGTGAGAAGGCCGTGATCCAAATTGGATCCGTAAAAGACTGTCAAAGAACCATGACTGTATCAGGTCAAGACAAATCTCTATAGAATTCAAAACCGTGATCAAAAACATCGTTGAACTAGTGGCAATGGTAGCCAATGTGAACAATGAGGACCTCGGTCAAAGCATGCTAACTGAGGCCCATGGAGACTACGCGGGAGGTCAAAGTAGCCCTTAGGAGCCCCAGATCGGGAAAGTAGGTGGATTTTGATGCCCGATTAGTGATAATCACACATCACTGAGCAAATAGGGCCAAAATGGAGGAAGCCCGAGCACTCAGTCGCGCGAGGGAACCAAAAAACCACGGGCAAAAAGGCAAACAGTGCTAAAACGACAAAGGCAGGACCCACGCTTTGGAAATCGGTACTATTGATTGGGGTTCCCTCAAACAGTAAGCGATTTTGGATGGACATGGAGCGATCCCACTCAACGATCGACGCGTGGCAAGTGGAGGTGAGAGAAAACTGTTGTTGATGGCGTGCTATCGGTCAAGCAGGTCAACCATGTGGAACATGTGTATGATGTTGGATCTGGGGGACCCAAATCAGATGGCTGAGATCACGTCTGATAGAGGAAGAGGAATCGATCAAGGAATAGGCCACGATTTGTAAAGACTTGGAATCCATTTGACCACCACGGTGGAGGAAAGACTTCATCCACAATGTAACTGAAGAAATGAACCGATGAAGCATGTTGGCGTCATTTAGAGGAAGACATGTGGCCACTCCCTGAGCATTCATGATGACGCCAAATAGGGAACTCCAACCGTAGTTGCAGAATGTGAATCGACAGAAGTGGAAGAGGAACTGAACAGGCATGAGTTCGAATGGCTTTGAAGCCATGAACAATGAAAAAAATAAATATAAGACAGTCAAATCGGAAAACAGTCGAGGGAGAGAAAAAGAAAGAGACAGAGAGACTCGAATCTTGAGAGGAGGACGAAATATACAAAGAACGAAGACAGTGAAGTAAGAGCAGAAAGAGGACAGAGGGCCAAGCTAACTAGAGGCAATGTTGAGCACCAAAGGCTTGAGAGATTCGAGCCATCCCATAGAGGATCTGTCGAGGCTGAGTACCACATTGGGCTCTCCCCTGTATAATAGAAGGTCACAAAGGTGGTAAGAATAAGAGTCTATGAACTCCAATGGCTTGGGGAATCTAGGAACCACCCTACCAAGTGAAACCTACTTGAGGAGAACTCACATTGAGTCCCTGTATTGTAATTCTCTGCTTAAAGGCACAATAAAACAAGGCCACCACTGAAAGCTAGACCAGAGATGTAGCCGTGGAGAATAGGGTGAACTCCTTATTAAAATTCTTGTGTCTTGGTGTTTTCTTATTTTATTTCTCTGTTGTCTTTCCATTTAAATGTCTATGTGTTGGCAATCTGATTGATCCATTGCTTAAATAACACAGAACACACACCAGCACATGAGTGTGTAATAACTTTGTTTAATAAATCTTCAACTGATGTCTCTTATAGGGTGATTATTAGATCACTTCCCCGCTACACCTTGCGCCTTCCCTGCACCTCCAATACTCCTTCCCCCTTCACTACCTTCCCTTATGTCTCTCTTCGCCACTTTGCTAGCCCGCCTCCCATGCAGTCAAGGCAAAGGAAACCACACTCCCTCCCTTGAGCATGTCGGGTGTGGTTGCAATGAATTTCACTGTCGAGCCCATGTCCACTGAGTCCTTGCGCTTCTCACAATGCATTGAGGGGACATTAAATAAAAACATTAATATAATGTAATTTAAACATTTTAAAATACGCAAGGTAAAATAAAAAAAATAAAACTAAAATAATAGAAATATAAATGCCATGTGGTAATTTTTTTTTTTTCTCTGCAAATACTAACTTCTATTAACTGAAAGGAAAAATATTTTTACATATGAGCGAGGCGTTACAGCACTCGACAAAACAGAACTACCCCATTACAGACATAAGCTGGGGAAATCAGTTACAAAGTGCAAGAGATGAGAAAGCACACATATAGAGAGACATGCGTCGCCAAGAAGGAGAATTGAGCCAGCAGAAAGACACAAGAAACATTGCAACCCAGCAAATACAGAGTCATCAAATTCCCATCTGGGAGCCAAAAATCAGTAGGACAATTGCATAGAAACCTGACCATAAGTCTGATATTGGAGCCGAAACAAAAAGAGACAGTCCCAAGAGGCGTTACTTCTCTTTTTCTTGGTCATTGTCCTTATTCTCATCCCAAGCAGTGTCGCCATCCTTAAAACCTTCATTACCGCTTAAATCGCTGTCAGGGATATTTATGGCATGTTCCGCTTCGCCATGAGTTTTTTCCTCAGCTGCAGGTCCTGTGTCGTCTAGAGCAGGAAGATTTTTGAGAAAATCCTCTTGTTCATCTTTCTCTTTTTCCCAATTTTCCTTGTTGTCACTGTCTGAGGAATTCTCACTGCCGCGAGAGGGATCAGGGGTGATGCAGGCCAAGGGGGAGACAAGGTTTTCCTCTTCCAAGAGTATAAGGGTGATGTGGGTAGTTACGAGGGGCCTGTGCAAGTTACTTTGAAACTTGAAGTGTGTTGTTTGAAAAGCACTATTTGGCCTAG
This sequence comes from Pinus taeda, assembly GCA_000404065.3. Classification (NCBI taxonomy): domain Eukaryota; kingdom Viridiplantae; phylum Streptophyta; class Pinopsida; order Pinales; family Pinaceae; genus Pinus; species Pinus taeda. Next base: position 61,008 of record APFE030618181.1, on the reverse strand, counting down.
GTTTCCGACCAAAGCTAACAGAAGGCCCAGTTTCATGGGCGAGGGAGGGATTGAACAGTTCCGTCGCTGTTTCCATGGCAAGACCAACTAGAGGATGTAGACGGTTGTCATGATGCCCTACAGAATGATTCCTTTTGCCAGAACGAACCATGATAACAGAAAGAAGGTAGGCCTCTAAAGGATTATGGACAGGATGACCACCAGGATGGAGACAGGTGAGGCAAGAAGGATGCCCAACATAGCTATCAACCAACACCACAGAGCTATCGACCAACACCATAGTGTGACTGAGCATACAGACAACCACGAAGATAACAGACATAGACAGAGTGAAAAAATCCAGAAGAGGGGAGAAATTACCCTTGAGAGAGATGGCTTTGAGCCTGCGGCAATGCCCCAAATTTACGCCATCACCCACAGCTCCCATAAACCTGTTTCTAATGCCGCGCAGCAGAGCACAAAGCTGGGTGAGTGAACCATGGATCGGCATGATTATAACAGGAGGCATATTGCATCGATCAACGTATGACTTAAATGCAAATCCTCCTCCCAATCACGCATTAATATTCATTCCTTGCTCGCATGAGGTTACGTCCCAGGTGGCCATGCTGCTCTGCAGCTGGCAGTACTGGGCATTAACTACCTACATGGAGATCTGTGGTACCACTTATGCCACCCCGATTCGGGAGAATGTTTTCGATCTCAAGCATTTCCTTCTGCATAAGATTATTGAAGTCGAGAAGCTCAGATTCAAAGATTCGATTTGCTGGTGATCCGACATGTAGATGTCGCCCACTATCAACTCCCATATTAGCCAAGAGGTCTGCAACTTTGTTCCCGTCTCTTCGAATGTGGTTGAAGGAGATCGCTTTGTGGGAACAAAACCAACGCTCAATATCCAATAGCGATTGAACCATTCTCCAACTGTTACTGATCTTGGAGGACGGGGATCCCTGAATAATTCTCGAGACCATTTGGATGAGGATTTGAGAATCTCCCTCTATTAGGAGCGGGAAGAGATTCCTATCTTGCGCTAGAAGTAGCCCCTGCCAAAGACGTTATAGCTTAGCTGAGTTGTTGGTGTCCCACCCTTGTGAGCCCAAGAAGGTTATGATATTGGCTCCTCTATGATCTCTAAAGATCCCTCCAAACCCAAAATTCCTTGGGTTACCCTTTGATGCCCCATCGAAATTGAGTTTATACATGTTTCTGGGGGGAGGTGATCATTTCACCGTTGAGGGATCTCTTGGAGGCTTTGTTCCTTTGATCAGCTGATCTTGCTTTCTGTGGAAGTTCCAGTTATTCCATATTGATTGTTTCTGAGGGAGAGTGGGGAGATCCTCTTGGTACCATGTTTTTAGAGATAAGGTTTCTTCAATGTTTTGATTTATCATTTTCCATATATCATCCAGTGGTTTGCATCGGTTTTTGAAAATTCTACCATTTCTCTCCTTCCATATGGCCCATGTTACAAAACCTGGGATGAGCTTCCAGAGAAAATTCAATATTTTGCTTTGAAAAGGGTGGGGGTCCCAGTTGCGTATTGTAGTCATTATGTCTCGATTAGCCCCTCCTTCTTTTTGACAACGGAAATTTATTTTTTGTCAGAGCTTGTAGGCCAACAGACAGTAATACATGAGGTGTTCAATGGTTTCCTCTTCTTTTTTGCAGTTGAAGCATATGGAGGGGCCATTGAAATTTCTTTTTCTCAGATTATCCCATGTGAGAATCCTCTTGTGACACAGGAGCCAAAGAAAGGTAGATACTTTCGGCCAGATGGATGGATCCCATATTTTACTCCATAGCGGATCGAGCCTTATTTGATCTTTGATAGGTATATTATATGCCTCTCTAGCGAAATAGACTCCTCTTTCTTCGTATCCCCATCTGACAATGTCTTTCTCCTCAGAGTACTATATTTTCCTCTTTGTTAATTTTGTATCTAGAGTTTGATGGTCTTGCCTTTCCCCTTGAGCTATGACCTGAGTCACCTTGAGCCATTCTCTGTAGTCTTTCTCGGAGGTATTGCACCAAAAGTTCCTTACCGTATATTGGGGGTGCAGATCCTATTCCAGGGGAACATTAGGTGGGAAAATATCCCTGAGTTTAGGAATCTATTGCTAAGAGTCGTCCCAAAATTTGGCCTGATCACCATTCTTCACTTCCCAAAAGTTGTGCTGCTGAATGAGGTTCTTTGCTATTTTGCTGAGTTCCATATAATTGAGCCATTACAAGTCTCTGATATTCTCATGAGTTCCTCCCTTTGACAATTTCCCACATATTTGGCTATCCATAATAGAGACCAAGGAGTGGGAGGGCCCGGAAGCCATTTCCACCAGATTCGAGCCCCCATGATAGCATTTCTATGAGTGGGGTCTCTTAATCCAACGCCACCTCCTTTCTTTGGAAGGCAAGTGGTTTCCCATTTGACAAGAGCCCATTTGCGTTGAACTCCACTGCTACCCCAGAGAAACGCTCTTTGGATAGATTTGAGTTCTTTTAGAACCCATTTAGGAGCTGCAAGGATGGAAAAAAGGTATAGGGACATGACTTGAAAGACATATTTAATCAGAACAAGACGGCTAGCCATGTTAAGAGATCTATGAGTCCAAGAGGAGAGCTGCGCTTCCAGATTATCTAGGAGGGTTCTCGAGGAGGAGTGCTTTTAGCCAGAGGCTATGAGAGGGGCTCCTAGATATGAGGAGGGGAGTTTAGCAGTGGAGAAGCTTAGGATGCATAAGATGGCTGACTAAATAACAGAGGGAGTATGAAAGAAGAATATTTGAGATTTGGAATGATTTATAGAGGCGCCAGAGGCATCTGAAAAGTCTGTTAAAAGAGTTTTAAGTTGTGTGGCCTCTTGTACTGAGGGGTGCCCGTAAAGCATATTGTCATCCACAAATTTTTGATGGGTGAAAACAGGGGAGTTGTCAAAGGAGAGGCCTTTGAGACGGGCAGTTCGTTGAGCATGTTTAATACTTTGCGCTAGACCTTCCGCCATAATGATAAACATGAATGGGGAGAAGGGATCACCTTGCCTAATACCTTGGGTAGGATGAAAGGTCTCAAAGGGTATGCCATTAATTATAACAGAGAAGAAAGAAGATGATATGAAGCTCATAATCCAATGGACCCAGGAAGCATCAAAACCAAATGCTATAAGAGTCTTTTCAATATACTTCCAACTTAGGTTGTCAAAAGCTTTGGAGAGATCAAGTTTGGGTAGCATACCTGCCTTCTTGGAGATCTTCAAGGAATGAATTATTTCATGAGTAAGGATGTTCTCGTCCGTGATCTGCCTTCCTTCAACATATCTAGATTGTTCAGGCGAGATGATAAGAGGAAGCACAAGCTTGAGTCTGGTCGCTATAATTGTTGACACAATCTTATAAATTATGTTGCAGAGGGCTATCGGCCTGAACTTATCCGGCCTCCAAGGCTTCTCCACCTTGGGTATAAGGGCTATGAAAGTAGCATTTATCCTTAGAAACATCCATCGGAGAGAGCGAGACTCTTCCACGACCTCCCATACCTCATTCTTAATTAGGTCCCAGAAGTTGTGGAAGAAGTCAGAGGTGAATCCATCTGGTCCTCGAGCTTTGCCGACTTTTAGTTGTCGCACTGCTATTTCCACTTCTTGAAGATCCACAGGCTTGAGGAGCATTTGATTATGCTCATCTGAAATGAGTTTGGGGATATTGCTTGTAATTTTTTGAATGGCCTGAGATTGGTCTACGTTTGGTTCTCTATGTACGTGCCTGAAATAATTTAGGAGTTTAGCCTCTATATCTTCATGCTTTTCTACTCTCGTGCCTTGCTCATTTTGGATGTGGGTGATATTGTTGTACATCCTGCGTTGGATTGTGGTGCTATGAAAGAATTTGGCGTTTTTCTCACCATCTTTGAGCCACTTGATTCTTGATTTTTGCCTCCACAATGTTTCTTCCTGCTTTCCCTTTTCTGCAAGTTGCAATTCAAGGGTTTTTTCCTATTCTGCTAGGTCCTCTAATCTGCCGAGAGTGATGACCTTTTGCTGTAGCTGCTTCATGTCCAGTTCGATGTTCGCTTTCCCCTTAAAGATATTGCCGAATGAAGTGCGATTACAGTGCTTCATCTTACCTTTTAGGTGCTTAATTTTTTGTTGGAATTGGAACATTTTGGAGCCTCAAGGTGCATGAAAGCTTTTCCATTCTGTGTTAATTAACTTGTGAAAGTCTGGATGGGTCATCCAGAAGGCTTCAAAGCAGAAAGGCCTGCGGATGTTGTTTCCCGGTCGAGACTAGTGGAGTGAAATGGGCTAGTGATCAGAACCAGTGAAGGGCAGGATGGAGGCTGCAAAATCACCCCCAAGATGAATGGCATTATCAGAGAGTAGAAACCTATCCAACCGGGATGTGATTTGTAGGCTTCCTACTTGTCTATTGTTCCAAGTAAAAATTCCATTATTAGAAGGGAGGTCGATAAGCCAGTTATTTTGGATGAAATCCTTCAAAAGCAATCCTTCCTGAGAAATTCTGCATCTGCCTCCTCTTCTTTCATCCAGTCTTGTGATCATGTTGAAATCACCTCCTGCGATCCAAAGTGGGAGTGGTCTGTTCTAGTTGAGAGCCGAGATAGATTTTAGGATCTCTGCTTTTCGATGTGTTTCCTATGGGAAATAGACATTGGTCAGAAGTCCATCTTGGTTTTTACTTAAAATATGAAAAGTTTCCCCAAGGAAGTTCCTGTGTGCATCAAAGTTGTTGAGCACCATGGCTCTAGAATCCCATATAATGGCTAGGCCTCCTAAGGCACCATCTGCATCAACTGCTATGTTATGACTTCCAGGCCAGAATTTAGTGGCTAATCTATCAAGTGCATTGGAATCACACTTTGTCTCTTGCAAGAATAGAACCTCAGGATTTTCTTTCTTTAACATGTTTTTGAGGAGTCAGGTTTTCCTAGGGCCATTGAGCCCTGTAATATTCCACGAGATTAGCTTCATTGAGAAAGATTGTTTTCAGGACGATAATACTTAGTTAGCTTAGCATACATGCCTGAATCCACTAATATTTGCCCAACCTTGATTGTTCTCTGAAGAAAGGTTTTCCTTCCTCGCTTTTTGATATCTTTGGAAATGAATCTTCCATCCCAAGGGCCTCCTCTCTGTATACCCAGAGATTTCTGCCTCTGTGCCCATGATAAAACTTCTTCTAGGTTCTTAAGCTGTCCTAGTGGAATGTTGTCGAAGTTATTTGTGGTGCAGGCCTTTTCAAGACCAGGAAGGTCCAAATCCCTAATGTCTATTGTTTCTGTTTCTTCCTCCATAAATTGAGAATAATCTTGTTCTTCCATTGGTTCCTCTTCTGAGCGGGCGTCTGTGTTTGGGTTCTCCGGTTGCCTAGCTTTAGTACTCCATTATATTTCTATTTGTTTGTCTGAGGTCGAAGCTTCCTTACCTTGAGTATCTGCTTGTGACATTGTGGATCTTCCTTTTTTTGGATTGTCATCGTTCATGGGTTCTAGCTCTGGAAAATTCATTTGTGTTTCTGGCTGGTTAGATAGGGCTCCAAAACTATTGTTTGTGGATGGACCTGGTTGGCTAGTTTGCGCTACCTTTGGTTTTGGAACATGCTTCTTATGAGCTCTCTGGCAATTCGTAACCTTCATGAATCCATTTCCTTTAGAGGCTTCCAGATCCGATGCAGGGGACGGTTTTTGTGTTAAAGTGCAGTCCCTGAATAAATGCTCGAGGGCATGACATCTTCGACATCGAAAGGGCACATGTTCATAGTCAGTAATTTATAACCATTCATTGTCAAAGTAAGAAATATTTACCGCGTCTGGAAGAGCCTGATTGAGATCCATGTATACATAGATTCTGGCGTAAGAAGTATATTTTCCTGTTTTCGTTTCCTCTGCTGTTTTGACAAACTCACCCAGGGTGTTTCCTATCGCCTTCAGGGATTCTTCCTCCCAATATTCCGCGGGGAGTGAGTATAAGCGAATCCACACACGAGCCGAACTGAGGTCCACCATATCTGGGTTGAATCGCTCCACCCATCCTTTGAGAAACAAACCATCCACGTTGAAGAAGGTCCGCCGTCAAGAACCCTATTTTTGTCCTCCAAGAAATTGAAGATAGCTGTGAAAAATCCTTTCGGCCCCAGCTGCAAGGTGATATGCCCCTTAGGATGACACTTCATGTTTATCCAGCTTCTTAAAGCTTTTTTGGTTGGCCACAGACCAATGAAATTCCCTATTAGAGCATGACCTTTCATGAACTGGATTCTTGCCTCGATTCGATGTCGTGGCACTTCAACCCTTCGACAAATCGTGGCAACTGGTTTGCATGTATCAGAATGAACTTCTAGTGACATTTCCCCCTGTTTTACTCACTAGCTTTCCCAACCATTGTTTTCCCCATTCTGGTTTGTGGCTCCCTTCCCTGCCAAATTCTCGAACTGTTCATTGTCGCTTTGTGGGGGAGGTTTGTCACCCCCCCGACTGGGGCTCCATGAGAGTGTGTACCCTAAATCCTTGAAGGAGAAGGATCTATATCCGTCAGTGTTTTTCGAGAGTAGCAGAATGACAGAGCTTGTCGTCACTATAAGTGCAGAATTACAGAGCCTACCCTCGCTACAGGTGTCCAAACCCCAGCCCTAATGAAAAAAATCAAATTCCATGTGGTATTTACTCATAGTACTCACATGGAATATAACCTATTTAAAGTGGGAAATTAAACCACCTTACATCCATATTAACTCTAGATATACTAAGTGTTGAGAGAGATCAAATCTCTTTTCACTCTAAAAGAAGCTAGCATCCTAATAGATTTAATCCCTATGTGAGCTTCATTGTACAATTAGCATGGATCTAGCACTATATAATATTCGACATGAATACTATGGATTCTCAATAATATGGGCCATTTTTTATTTTTATAGTTTTAATTTACTTCTTTGCCTCATTTAAAAGGTTTACATTACATTACATCAATCTTTTTCCTTAATTTAATTTTTATTTTTTTATTTATTCTTATGTAATTTTACTTAGTCAAAATGTTAAACATTAAGTTACAACATCTTATTTATCGAATTAAGATTAACCTTTGTAGTAATGTCTTTCATAATATTAGGGTTTGTAATATTCCATTTAATATTAAGGTTTAATATTGTGACATTATGATTATATTGTTAATGTAAATTCTAGTATACTAAATTATAATGTTAATATTACTATAATATTATAGGGTGTAGTCAAATAGACATTTTCATGGGAGTCTAGTGAAACAATTTGAACAAAGAATGTGAAGTTTTTTTTGTTTAAAATGCATTTTTCAATACATAAATGGATTCAACACCCTAAAAGGTCCCTAGATGACTCCAATTCTTGAGATTAAACAAATCAAACTAGACGTTTTAAAAATCTCTGCTTGATTTTGCTTAAAATTAAGGAGAAAAATGCAGTCAAAAAGGAGATTTAGTTAATAAGTTAGACTATATCATATTATAACAGATGTAGTGTAAATTATAGAGCAAACAGATTTTTTGATGACATTTTTTCCCATTAATTTTAATCAAAATGTGGTGGAGATTTTTAAAAAACTTGAGTTTAAGTTGTTTAATCTTTAGATCTTGAGTGCCTAAGTGTTTTAGAGTGTGTTGAATTCATTTATGCATTAAAAAATAAATTTAAACAAGAAAAAATCACATTTTTTATTGAAATTGTTAGAAAATTCTAGTGAAAAAAGATATTTAGTTTATAAATTAGCCTTGCCTAATTATAATAATACTGTAATATAATAATAATTAGTATTATTTAAATAAAATAATACAATTTTTGTTATTATAATAAGACTTCGAAAGTTACAATTATATATCAATATTATTATTAGTATTAAATTATTACCATACATGCTTTAATTATTAATGTGATTGATGTATATTTATCTATTTATATTAACCACATTATATTTTGTTAATATTGTATTCATTAAATCAAATTATATAAAACTAATAATTAATTTCACTTAGAAATATAGATATGCCATAAATTCATTTTGTAGAAATATATATAAATCAATGAAACCAACCAACTACATTAACAGTTGCAAAAATTATTTTAATTTTATTATTATCTTTAATCTTTCTAGTCAAAATATCCTCCAACAACATTTAAACTCTAAAACAAACCTTTACATATTCCTCTAAAACAAACCTTTACATATTCAGCAGTTACGAATCATCACTACTACTACTAGCTCTTTACTTCAGTGGAAGCTTCTCGCGAATCATTACTGGAGCAAAAGGGAAAAATGTGATAAACATCTCACCACACAGATTAGTCATTCCAACGTCTATTTATGATATCCGTTAGCAGGGGGCACAATACTTATTATATAATTGTTAAATAGTGTCCTCCTGGGGCACAACAGTTATTATAATTGCAAAATACTTTCCTCAGACAAACAAGCAAGGAATGAAGTAGAAGCAAGTAAAATACTGTCCTGCAAAAATAAATTTATTAATAAGAGGTAATAAGTTAGAAAATATTAAAATACTATTCGGTAAACAAACAAATTATTAATAAGCGGTAATAAGTTGGAAATATTTAAAGTGATTTTTTAATATTTTGTTTCAACAAAATGAACAGTAATAATTTTTTTATTATTAAATATTTAAAGTGGATTTTGATATTTTTAAATTACAGATTAATTTTTTTCAATAGATATTAATATCAACATTATTATTATAAATTTCTACAAAGTACATTAGTTTAATTAAGAAAAGACCAATAATTTGACTGGACATTTACCCTAACTTCAAGGATACATACATATGAAATCATATCATATGACTTGCATAACTTTTCTACATTTTGGAGTTGTAGAGCTCAAACTTGTCATTCTAACAAATACCTACAAGATTGCTTAGCAAACAAATGCCCCATAAAATTCCAAAATGTAGATCAATTAGATTTAAAGTCATATCATGTGGACTTCATCCGATTTTGTCCTTCATGTTAGGTGGGGTATCCACTAGAAAAGTGGAAATTTCATAATCTAGTATACAATTTAAAAATGTATAATGATGGTGGCGATGTTGGTTAATATCCATTGAAATCAAATTTCCCTCATTTAAACACTTGAAAATGGTACTTATCTTTACTTAAATATAAAATATACTATTGAAAAATATAAGTATAAATAAAACTACAAATATGAATTCAATTGTTGAAAACATTCTTGTTCTTTTAATATATTCATGTTTTATATACCATAAAATCACATTATTTAAAACACAAATTCCCCAATCAAAATGTTATTATTGTATTATTGATGTGGGGCGATCCTTAATGCAAGATTTAAATGAAAAACAATACTAAGATATTGAACTTAACATAAGTTTTGTTATATCTCTCATATAGAGACAAATATCTTTAATACATGGCATTTTATCAACTTTCAATATGTATCTATCCTTTTTTACATTCCCTTGACATTAATATGGAGAAAATTTCCAATAAACCTAAGAAGAAAAATAGACATGTCATTATTTATGACCTAGAAACATTAAGAGATGTTAGTTTGGGTTTGTGTGCAAAATAAATAATGAAGGAAGGAAAATTACTGATGCAAATATTTATGTAGAAAAAGTACCTATGTACCCTAAAAACATTACATATCAATTTCTACTAGCATTCTAACTTACCAGGGCCTCTCCAAAGGCACTCTAGTTTCAATCATTTTAAGGATACCATCCATTTAAGGACATAAGCAAATATAAAAATACTTTGTTTTAAATGGGTAATGTTTCTTTTAATAACTCAGAAGGCCTACATCCTACATCCCTCTTAAATTTTGAGATGCCAAGGGCACCAATCAAGGATGACTCATCAAATCTCTTTTCAAGAGATTTTGTCCTTTGTGTTTGGCAATCCTAAGTTAAGATGGATCTAGGCCCCCTTAATTCCCCATTTAAATAAGTTATATTCCACATGAATACCAAGGGTTAAAACCATGAGTTTTCAATACCACTTGTCATTTTTTTTTGTTTATTTATATGGCACATCCTCCTTGGTTGTACTTATTTTCCTAATACTAGCAATCAAGAGGCTTACTATTAATGATGATGCCTATTTCCATAGTTAATGATCTATGTGTTTACGATTCATGATTTAGGGTGGAGTGTAAACATAAAATGATAACCACCAATCACACCCAAGTTATTTTCATACCTCCTATTGAGTGACAGTTCTTTGAAAAATGACGAGATAACTAAAAAAGTCATATGGTGGTCTTTAAAATTGTTATGAAACCATCCCACAAAAAGATAGAAAAGATAGATGAATGCCTTAGAAATAAGCCTCTTCAAGGGGGAAACCTCCTTTAAATTACACAAATGAACAATTCTTAAATGATACAAATGACAAAACCTCCTTTCTATATATAGGAGTCGAAGGGGTCATAATATAATCAGAACCGACATAACAATGATAATGTAAGGGCACAATAATAACAATAATAGGCTTCTATGGGGCACAATAATAATAGTATGGGAACTACATGAGTACAACAATATAATAAGGGAGTTGTACTAATAACAATAACGGGTTACACTTGTAGTATAGGGGCCTAATGTGCCCCTCCCCTTCAAAAAGTGTTGTCCTCAACACTTGAGTAGTTCTTGATGCTTCTCTATAAAATTCTTGTCTTCACATGTGGAATATTCAGTGAGTAAGTTCTTCCACTTGATAAGGTACCCTGAGATTGATCGATTTCCTAGTTGTCGGGTTCTTGTTTCTGTGACTGCTCCAGGTTCCAATATGATTTTTCGTTCCTCTTCAAGTTCTAGCAATATTGTTTGAATTGGGATATTCTGCAACTTTTGAATGAGTGGCCACACTTCTTTGTCCTTCTTCCATTCATCCCCTTCTTCGTTTATCCAATTTGGTTAGATAATAGAAATAACTCAAAACAATGCTTCCACATCCACATCCTCTCTTGAGAGTGCATCTGCAAAAGAAAATTTCTTCCCTTTTCCGTAGATGACGTCAAAGTCATAACCCAACACATTTTTGATCCATTTTTTATGTTCTTCTTAAGATAATATTTCTTCTAAAACATATATAAGACTATCATGATCAATTTTTACCTTGAAGTGTCCTCCCATTAGGTAATGTCACCATTTCTTAAGTGCATGTAGTATTGCCAACATTTCCTTCTCATGAATAGCTTGCTTGAGATGTAACTGTAAAAATATGCAATCACCTACATCAAAACATTTTTTACTACGATGTTGATCTACTTGTTGTTTCATTTGATTCTGCACCAAAGTGGCGTTATCCTTTAAGAGTTGGAGAACTTGTTGTTGATGCTCGATGTGATCTTTTACTCCTTGAACCTTTTTATTCTTGATATTTCCTTATATCTTGAGAGTTTGTGGAGCGGTAATTTCTTCCAATTCTTTACAAGATATGGTCGGATTCATTTCTTGATGCTCGATGTGATCTTTCTCTTCTTCAACATTTTTCTTCTTGATATGTCTTTCTATCCTTATAGTTTGAGGATTAGTAATTTTGGCCAATGCGTTACAAGATATGGTTGGATTCATTTCTTCTTTCTCGATGTGATCTTTCACTTTGGGAACCTTTTTCTTCTTGATATGTCCTTCTATCTTGAGAGTTTGAGTGGTAATTCTTGCCAATGCTTTACAATATATGGTCGTATTCATTTCTTCTTTCTCTGGGGTTGGGTCCTAGCATATATCCTCTTCTTTTGATGTTTCTTGATCCTTTTCTTCCTCCTCTTCATACTCTATGTGAAATAATTTATTCTCAACACACTTATGACCTTTAGTGCATTTTCTATCACAATTGTAACAAAGCCCTTTCTCTCTTTCTCCTTTCAATTTTTGTGGTGTAAGCCTTGTAGGTTGTGGAAGGCTAGGAGAAGAAAGACTTCCATAATTATAGTCATGAGTGGTGGGATTCCTTGTTTCCATAATTTCACTTTCAATTTTTCTTGCCAACTCGAATGCCTCCTCCAATGGATCAGGTTCCCAAAAATGAACCTCAAGTTGAATGTTGTCCTTTAAAGTCCCTATGAAGACATCAATCCTTTGCTTCTCTAGAAAATTCTATTCAATTTTTGAAAGTCCTCAATGTTCTCTTACATTGAACCCTTTTGTTTAAGATTTATCAATTGGCTAAAGAAGGAGCTTATCTCTGTATCCTCATAATGTGCTATCATTTCCTCTATGAAAATTGACCACGTAACAAGTGGTTTACAAGAACGAAACCCTTTATACCATAAAAATTGATCTGGTTCTAAATATGAAGATGCAATACATACCTTTTGTAATAGTTGCACCTCATGTAGATCAAAATATTGCTCCATCTGTAGTATCCAATTTATCAAATCCTTGCCATAAAACTTCCTCATATAACTTTTTCTTGATTTTAGGAGCTAGATCCTGAAATGATAATAACTCTATAATTTCAGCTCTTCCAGATCTAAAACTGTGACCTGTAATAGCTCTCTGTGCCCTTTTACCAATGCCACCAATCTAATCAAAATTGGATTCTATAAGAAAGTGTTATGCACAATCTCCCAAGTTGACCTGATTATATATCTTTTCAGAAGAGCGAACCTGTATGAAGTGCCATGCATCCCTGTTTTGACCTTTGGATCTGAAAACTATGTAATTGAAACTGAAGTCCATCCTCTTTCTATAACTTCTGACGAAATTTCAATCTGACACTCAAAGAGACAGTTATGACTATTTTCCCAAGGTAGCCTATTTGCAATGTAATTTGGGGGTCTGCAAAAACCCTGACTTCCTCAGAATATATCTCCGAAAGTATAGCGAGATAGGAATTAAAATTTAGAGATAAGGTTCAAAACAATTTCTTCTCAAATGTTTTTTTTTCTTAGATTCTAAAACTTCATAGCGAAATAGTTATTGTGAAAATCCCACGATGACCTGTTTTGGCTTAACCTTTCGAGCTTGCAAAAACCCTAACTTCCTGAGATCATATCTCTGACAATATAGCAATATAAGCTCTAAAATTTGAGCCAGAGGTTCAGTAGTATTTCTTCTCAAATGGGTTTCTTTTAGCATCTGAAATGACACATAAAAAAAGTTATAGCGATAGTTCCACGATGACCTGTCTAGAGCAGTGAAACTTTAGAATCCAAAGCTCTCATACCAAATATTATGAAACCAACTCACAAAAATATAGAAAGGATAGATGAATGCCTTAGAAATAAGACTCTTCGAGGTGGAAAACTCCTTTATGTTACACAAATGAACCATTCTTGGATGATACAAATGACAAGACCTCATTTCTATATATAGGAGTCTCAGGGGTCATAATATAATCAGAGCCAACATAACGATAATAATGTAAGGGCACAATAAGAATAATAGTGGGCTTCTATGTAGCACATTAATAACAATATGGGGACTACATGGGTACAACAATATAATAAGGGGGTTGTACTAATAACAATAAGGGGTTACACTAGTCACTTCATCTAAAGAAGAGAGGAAATAGACCTTAACATCATAACTTTCAAGAAAGGAACATAAACACCATGAGAGGGAAGTGTAGGCACTCAGTAATAATATGATCAAGAACATGGGAAACAACACTAAAAATCTCAGAAAAATATTCAACACAAAATGGAAATATAAAATAACTATATAATAGAGACTACATTAGCAGAAATAATGTAAGATGAATGTGCATTGTAAACTAGAAATGAGAGTAGAGTCTGGTGAGCCATTGATATTTAAATATGAGTGTGTAATCCCTAGTATTAAATTGTCAATTTGACAAAAAAGTTAAAACTTTTCATTCCAATCATAACATTTATAACATTCGTCTAGCATTACGTTATTTTTTTGAGATATACAATATGTTGAATGAATTTTGATAGGCTCTAGATGGTTGCATCTATTTAATATTATTGACTTAAAAAACCATCAAAGATAAAAGCTACCATACAGAAAAACCACTAGCTAATAATGGGTTTGCACTTGACATAAGTCTCTATGTTATTTTCTAAAATTGCTGAATATCCACTCCTAAGAAGCATTAATTAACAACCTCTTCTAAAGGAATAAACTTCCAAGCATAGAAAGTTGAAATTCTACTACCCGTGAGCAACTTGTCACTTACACACACAAGTTGTGTGAATTCCCTAAGGTGGTTATTAGTGATCTCACTTATAATCTTGGTTTTATATATGTAAGCAGTTGAAATGTAAATAGGGCTTAGCATTTCGAACACTCTTCAAACTACGACACTCTATAAAACTTCTTGAAAATGTATTGTATTATTGTAACATTATTATTTATTTTACTTAAAAAACCAAATTTCCATGATCATCCCTAAATAAAGAATGGATTGAGATATCCTAATGTATGCAAATGTGGTACAAGCACTAAATTAAAATTTGATACAAAACTCTATGCTCTGATCAAACTTCTCATTTCTATGACTTCTATTCCAAAAAAATGTCAATTATCTTTTGTTCCATGTCCCTTCTTTAAAAATCTAGTTTCTAATTTTTTCTAGTTGTTCCCTCAAACAATTTCCTTGCAAAATTAAAAATAAAAATAACTTCAATATCATTGTTTCTATACAATAATTGCCCGAGATATCTAGAAAGTGCTATTTTCAAGTGTCTTATTTCTGTAGAGTATATTCTCCATGCAAAGAACTCAAATTTTGTCTAATTTCCTTGCTAATTGGAAGCAATTTTTCTCAATCAAAGGTAAACATTTTCTTGGTTGCATATTTTTCAATGAATTGAAAATGATACAAGCAATTTTATGATAGATATTTTGTAAAAGCCATATTCTTTTAATGGTTTTGATGATGAACCTTTTCTGAGTTTAAATATATAAAATAAGAAAATTTCTGAAAATATGACATATTGCCAGCATTTTTTCGCTTGAGACAAGAATATTCCTAAAATGAGGAATATGCATTATGGCCTGTCAAATATCAAACATTTTGCGAGTTGATCCAGTTATCTTTGTGATATTTCAAATTCTCCAAGGAAGACATCATCTTTCTGATATTTTAAATTCTCCAAGACACACATAGACGCTAACGATGTAAAGAAAACAAAAGAATGATATTGTAATTTTCTTTTATCCAAAACCGTTTAGCTAAAACTTAAAAGTTTTCCTCTTTGTTCCAAACTTTACAGAAAAAATTCATTCCAAACATGACCAATTTTCTCACCAGAGATGGAAAATACAATGAGTTTCATGTCTTTGGTGAGTGAAAATTTCATCCCAAGATTTACAAAGTTTCGTAAAAAACAAAGAAAAAAGAGTGTCAATTTCAATTGGACATAAATTTTAGATTTCAAGCTAATTTCCTCCATTTCAAATTTTATAGAATTCGATCAAATACATTTAATTTCAGTTTTTGGGGCTTTCTCGTGCATTTTTTAGCAAAAAAATTATGAATTTCAAGCTTTTACTTCAACGTGAAGAGAGAAATCGAGCAGAATGAAGTGTAGCCTCTTCGTTTTTCCCTAGCTACAATTTCACATTGCGTCTCTCAAAATATTGCTTGAATTTAGAGACATTACCATCAAACAGAAACAAACCACGGTAAGATCAATTTAAACATACCATATCTCATAATTCCTCTCAAATTTCAAATGTGTGAACGCAGGTGTTGAGTAAAAATTGATTTGCGTTAAAATCCTAATCAGTGAGGACATAAAATATAAAAAAATAATGATAGAGTAAGCATCTCACTCATATTTTAACAATTCGGGTTTAACCTCCAAAGAAAAGCATAACATATTGTTCATTAAAAGGAAAAGATATGTACATAAATCGTATTCTAGTGCAAAATAAATACATATATAAACTTATTCTAGTGAGAAACTGAAAGGGTAGTACCACATAGGAATGTTAACCAAAAGAAAACATAGTTGAGCTCTGTAGCTATAACTAAAGTGAAATTGAGAAAACATTCACTTTTTACAAAATAGAAAACAATTTTAGCGCGTATAACTAATAAGAGTGTCGTGTAGTAAATAATAGTCACAAGAAACTAAAATAAAACAACATGAAGCAATTTAGGGTTTAATCTATACATAACCCTATAGTAAATAGTAGTGACAAGAAACTAAAATTAAAAAACACTAACTTATCTAGGTCTTAATTTATGTTACCACAAAAATGCCCACAAAATACATTTCAAATCCATAAAGTGGAACGATTTTCTAGTAGTGCTGAGGACAACCATGCTAAGCCAGAGAGTTAATTGATTGAATATCAAACACAAATGTCATATTAAAACTTGCAGTTGTAATTAATATATAACATACATAATAAAGGAGTCGAAAAGAACGAGAATTACCTAATAAAGGAAACAAACTTCAGCTGCCTCCAAGCCTCTGAAGCAGATAGGAATACCATGGGAAGATGATGCCCCTAACCAATAGACTGCAAACAAAAAGATATTACTAAGTAAACTTTGGGTGCATATCCATAACGAATATAAAGGAACCATGGAAGAGAAGAAAATAAAAAAACCATGGAAGGGAGAAATTGTATGTGATATCTAATGATGGAGTAGTGAATAAGTGGTTGAGTGAACGTGGAGTCAAGGTAGTAAACAATAACCTAGAATCCCAAGCAGAAGAGGTTTTTTTAGCCATTACAAGGTTATTGTTGACAGTTGGAGTTGAAAGATAAACCTTCCCATGACAAACTCGGAAACCACAGAAAAATACCTTCGAAATTGTCTGTGATATCTAATGATGGAGCAGTGAATAAGTGGTTGAGTGAATGTGGAGTCAAGGTAGTAAACAATAACCTAGAATCCCAAGTAGAAGAGGTTTTTTTAGCCATTACAAGGTTATTTTTTAGAGTTGGAGTTGAGAGCTAAACCTTCCCATGACAAACTAGGAAACCACAGAAAAATACCTTCGAAATTGTAACTCGAAAAGACCTATCCTTTCCATTAAGATTAAAATGGTTATTTTGATGATCTAACATTAAACTCCACCTCTCACAACAACATAGGTAGCATGGGAGGGACTTTCTCTCAAAGGGGAACACCTTATTGCCTAAAAATACTTGTTTTAATGTGTTATTTCTATTAATAATCCAACAAGCCTACATCCTAAATCCCTCTTTAATCTTTTATATTCCAAGGGTACCACTCACCTATCACTCATCAAATCTCTTTTCAAGACATTTTGTCCTCTTATGTCTCACCATGGATCTCCAACATAATTCCCCCCCTTTAAATAGTATTCCACATTAAAACTAGGGGTTAAAACCATGAGTTTTCAACTCGTCATTTTTATTTATTTGGGAGTTCCTTTTAATTCGCCACCTTATATTCCCCTAAATAGCACTACATGGGTTATTTTTCTATTTATTTTATTTTTATTGACTTTTTTTCTAACCTAGCTAGATTTTCACATTACATTAGATTAATCCCTTTATTTAACTATTTACACCACATTAAATTATAACATCACCTTTTCACCCAATGAGAATTTTAAAATGGTTATTATTTTTTATAATCAACTCATTTACTATGCTTATCATTTATTTTTATATGAATATTCATAGACTATAATGCATCACACTTTATACAATTTTCCATTCCAAGTTTAATAATCATGTAGCTTAATTTTCATCAAAATTTTGAAAATATTTTTATGATCTATAGAATTCTAATGAGATTTTTTAGGGTGCTCACCATTTTTGGATTCAAAAATGTATTTTAAATTAAAAAAATTCACAATACTCATTAAAATTGTATTTCCCATTAAAGTTTAATACAATTTTTTTGGCCAAATGTTAAGTTTTGTTGTTTAAATTTATTTTTTCACCCCATATATGGATTCAACACATTGAAACTCCTTTGAGCCATTCCTTAGATCATTTTTGTAATGTAATATATTAAATGTGAATATGCATATAAGGAACAACATTTAATATATTTCTTTGGGTTTAAAGTTATCATGAACCAACCCCACTTATCCAACTTAGCTTTAATTAATTTTGGAAATAAGACAAAGTAAGAATGAAACTTATTTTCTTTAAAAAAAAAAATTACATATTTCACAAATTAATGGTTAAGTAAATTGTATAATCTAATTAGTTTTAAATTTTTTTGTTTAAGGAGATTTTTATTATGGCAAAAAGTTGCATGGCTATTTACCACTTTTCAAAATTTTACTAGCCTCGCTCTTAGATTTGTTGACTAGTAGTTGATTCACCATAATTTTGAGAGTAGCCAAAAAAAAGGGTTAGATAACCAAAATAAGTGATTACTAAGAAACCAAAAAACCAATAGTATTTGCACACAACATGTAGCCCTCACCAATCACAAGGTGCAATGTTCATTCACCTAGAACTCAAAGTTGTTCTACATTTCTTATAAGCTTGAGGCTAGATGGGTCAAACCACCCCGCAAACTTACAAACTATCTTGCATTTGTGTAAATCATTACCTAATGATATAATTTCATTAGGATGATCATTTTTCTTCTCTAGGACTTACCTAGTGAAGTATTCCTCCACTCAATTCTCTATAGAGAATTGAGAAATGATATGATTTCGTTGCGATCACTGATCGGCCTCCAAATTAGACACAAATTAAGGCCCATTTCACCATCCTTCCACTCATTTTTTTCATTATATCACATATTTTTAACTTTAATATGTTCATTGTGAATGTTCACAAATAATTAGGAAGGAACATGGATGGTTTAGTGCATCTGAGCATGTAAAAAGAGGGAGCTTAATGAGAGAATTCAGCATCTACTCAAGGGGAGCATGGACGACATAATTAATATCAAAGAGGGAGAATATATTGGTCGACCATTTTCCCTTGATGTCAAAGGGGGAGAGTATCTTGGTGTTGTGGTTGCCATCAAGTCCAAAGGGGGAGATTGTTGGCATTATGATACAGGTGTTTTCCTTGATGGAAACTCACATAGATGATAGTTCACAATGAAATAGGTTAACAACAAAGGATTACAAATCAAACTCAAGAGGTTGAATAAATAGAAGTATACACTCGTCCATTTTGTCTATGTAGTGTATACATATTGGTCCACAGCACAGGAGGAGTGTATACATATACACGCACTCCGAGAGGAGGAAAAGAACATACATGTTGGAAATTTAAGGTTTTGGTCTGAGGTATTTTGTCCAAGGTATTTTGGGTCTAAGGTATTGGTCCAAGCTATTTGGTCTGAGGTATTTTGTCTAAGGTATTGACCCTAGGTATTTGGTCCAAGGTATTGGTCCTAAGTGGTTATGGTCCAAGGTATTGAAAAAGGGCCTAAAGCTATATAAGGAGGACAAGATCATAAGGACAAACATGCAAGTATTGAATATGTTATGAAATGTTAGATGAAATATGTAGGTTATGGGTTTCTGATGCTTTGATTCTTCTGAACTAAGGATGCACCTATGTGGTTGATGATGGACGATAGATTGGGATCATAAGGCCTAAAATGAATTATCATTATGTGGTTTGATCATGGACATTCTAGATCTAAATACTCATGCATGTTTTATTCTATAAATGTTATGATATCGGTATGACTAAAATCTCGAATATCTTAGAAGTTTTTAAGATAATATTTGAAGATCTATACACTAGTTCGCTTTGGTAAATGTGCATATACACGTTGGTCAGTCACATCCAAGTGGTGTATATATTATGAAATATGATATTTGAAGTTGCAGTTGGATCTGGTTGTTGTTTTAGAGTTCTGGGTTCTGCTTTGTGTTTTGGTGATAGTGTTCTGAAAGTTTCATATTGATCGACTGTGATGTGCTTCAGTGATGATAGGTTGTGAGTGATTGATTGATTCACTTATGGTTGATTCATAGATTGATGATTCAGTTTCAATGACTGGTTGCGTTTTGATGATTGGTTGTGACCGATTTTGAGCTTCAATGTTGTTGATGGGAGTTGTTGATGGGTCTAGTATGAAAATTGGGTGAAACGGGGCCTTGAGATTGTGGTCTTGTGTTCTAGGAGTATCGAGTCTAAAAATTTATGAAATGTGGTCCCTGGAGAAAGAGATAAGTTTGTATCCATTTTTATGTCAGCACCTATGTACTAGTAAACATATCGGCCAGTATACGATCCAGGGGATTGGAGCTCCCTTCTAGTAGGAGTTGGAAAATGAGTGAAGATTTGAGCATTCTGTAGGATGGTGCCTTGGCACTAGTAAATGGATCAGCTAGTACAAGAGCTAGTGGGTTGGAGCTCCCTTCGAGTAGCAGCTCGAAAATGAGTGAAGGTTGGAGCCTTCCGTAGGTTGGCACTTACCTACTAGTAAACGGATTGGCTAGTACAAGAGCTAGGGGGTTGCAGATCCCATCCAGTAGAAGATGGAGAACATGTGAAGGTTGTATCCTTCTACTTGTGGGTGCTTGCATACTCGTATGAGTGTACACTAGTACCAGATTGTAAAAAAGTTTTTCTTATATTAAAATAAGACAACATTAGGTGGTTTTTATCCCGCATTTGGTTTCCACCTTAAATCTTCATGTTCATGTGTGTTTCTTACGTGTGATGGCTTGTTCTATTATTACTGCACATGGTTAATGTTTATATAGTTAATGAATTATTGATGCACTGATTAAAGATCAACATATGATGAATTAACTAAATCATAAGTTTGTTGGATATACATTGGTTTCCTTATATACAGTTGCATGTACACACAAGTTACCTTTATTGAGGTAGTGTATATAAATGAGAGTATGAAGAGAAAAGGTTATTGATTTGACTAATACTAATTCACGCCCCCTCTGAGTATTATTTCCAAGAATTAGTATTACAGCAGGTCCTTTGGTAGAACCTTGATTGCCTGAAGGATATCCGTAGAAGTAATGGGAAAGATAGTAAAGAAGAAGAAATCTCAAAGGAACAGTGACAACAAGAGAGAAAATTGGCCATTAGGTGGAAGCAAGTATTCAATTTCAAAATCTCCTCAGATTGAAGATGAACAAGAAAAATAAGTATGAGGTACAAATTTTTTGTCTTCTAGTGATACTTTTCTCTTTTCGAGCAATGTTGAAGATATTTAAAGTGATTGTAAAAGAAACATAGAGGAATAAGTTAAAGGACTCTTACATAAAGTCAAAGATTAATAAGATCTATTGAACAAAAGGGAGTTTGCCTTTAGGGAAGAAGTTACTAAATTAAAAGCTCAGTTGGAGTAAGGAAGCAAGGTAAGGAAGCAGTACAAGGAAAAGGGTGATCAATTTCA
Organism: Pinus taeda; assembly: GCA_000404065.3. Taxonomy (NCBI): domain Eukaryota; kingdom Viridiplantae; phylum Streptophyta; class Pinopsida; order Pinales; family Pinaceae; genus Pinus; species Pinus taeda. The sequence goes on along the minus strand of APFE030618181.1, from coordinate 39,735 downwards.
AAAGCTACAGGATGAAGTAACGTCATTAAGAAATGAAGTAAATGAAAAGAGCACAACAATCAAGAAAATTAAGGATAGATCCAGTTACTATGAAAGTCTTGAAGCTAAGATCCTCTCTATGAAAGAAGATCTTGAAAAATTAAATAAGGAGAATGAAGAACTACCTCAAGCAGATGAAGAATAAGAATATGAGATTCTCAAATTACAACAACAAGTGGAAGAAGGATGAAAGATTAAAGAAATCATGAAGAAGCAATATCTTGAAAAGGAAGAACAATATCAGGTTGAGGTAAATATCTTGAAAGGTAAATTAGAAGAAAATGATAAATTGTAATGATTTCAAGATAGTACCAAGATTTTGGATAATATTCTTAGTATTCAAGGGTCTCCTTCCATCAAAACTGGTCTTGGTTTTCATGAATCTGTTAAAGGTGAATCTAGCTCTCAAAATAAGAGAAGGAACTCTAATAAAAAATACGGAATGCTCAACAAGGAGCTGAGAAGTTAACCCAATCAACAAGCAAGGAAAGAAAGTATTCAAAGAAAAGCTTTTACTCCTAACTATGGAAGTGATAGTCAGTTATTTCCTCCGATGAATAATGTTGAATTTTTTGTATGTCATAATTTTGGACATGTTTCAATGAGATGCTGAAGTAGAATGGTTCAAGACTGCCGCATAGAAAGATCATCAGTTTCTAGGTACTTTAAGGGATATTGTTTTTCTTGCAACATGTTTGGTCACAAAGTCATTGACCCCTATAGAAGGAATATGAAACACGTAAGATGTTATGCATGTAACAAGGTTGGGCACATAGCAAAAGAATGCAGGAGCAAATTTTGGCCAACATACCAAAATGAGAAATCATCATCACAGTCCAAGGTATGGAGAAAGAAGGAAGTACATCCAGAAAGATGCGCCATAGCACTGTATATAGAAATAACAGACTTAGGTGGAGCTCAAAGTATGAAACTTCAATTTCCTAAGTCTCAGGCGTAGTTATCATGAAGACAAGTCACGTATATACGCGAGCTCAAAGCTGCACAATCATGTATATGTTGGTTTCATGAAAAAGAAGTGGGAGAGACTTTGAAAAAGGGGTCTCATATGGTTCAATCAATTATCAAATATATGTTATGTTTTGCTTGATGATGGTTACAATCTGCTGATGATATGTGGAAGTGTTTTGGTCCTCATAAGTTGTTAATAACTTAATGAGTAGCTGGTTGATGATGATGCCTTGATATTGAGTTTACAATAGTAGTGTTAGGGTTCATAGTATTGGCTTTTATAATGTTAGGATTTATAATATTTCTTTTAATATTATGGTTTAATGTTATGATGGTATAATGATACAAAATCTATCCAACATACATTGTAGTAGTTATTGTCTCATGAATGAAAAAAATAATCTCACAAAACCTATTGCAATGTCACATTACATTGCAATTTATTCAATTTTCATATCAAAATTGACGTTTAATATTAAGGTTTATAATATTCGGGTTTATAAAGTTAGGGTTTTTAATATTAAAGTTTTATAATATTATGGACCACCTGTATTAATATTTTGGTTTTAAATTTGATATGGATTTTAATATTGACTTCAATATTAATATTAGGATTTATACTATGAGTTAAGTGTGATATAGATGTTGTAGCATAATGTTTAACCTTTTCACTAAGTGAGATTACATAAAAATAAATAAAATTTAAATTACATAAAAATATTAAAATAATGTAATGTAAACATTTTAAAATTGGCAAGGTGAAATAAAAAATAAAACTAAAATAATAGAAATAGAAATGCCCCATCGTATTTACTCATAGTACTCACATGGAATATACCCTATTTAAAGTGGGAAATTAAACCACCCTACATCCATCTTAACATCCATCTTAACTCTAGATGTAATAAGTGTTGAGAGAGATCAAATCTCTTTTCACTATAAAAGAAGTTAGCATCTTAATAGATTTCATCCCTATGTGAACTTCTTATTAGATCCCTAGTTAGCATGGATGTAGCACGATGCTTTCAATAGGTTATATTCCACATGAATAATATGGATTCTCAATAAGATGGCCCTTTTTTTATTATTTTATTTTTAAAGTGTTAATTTACTTTTTTTTCCTCATTTAAAAGGTTTGCATTGCATTACTAGTTTATATTGATTAATGATGAACACAAATAAAATGAATATACAATTAAATTAGTCATTTATAATGATTATTAATGAAAATAAATTAAATTAATATAAACTACTAAATTAGTTGTATATATAATGAATATGAAACTACCAAAAAAATATAAATGACTACTACACATGATTAATTTTTCATTGCAAATGGCAACTAAAGTTTGCATATATACGACTATTAGTAGCTAATCTACACTCTCTTATAACACGATAAAATATATTCATATTTCTTTGATGATTAATTGGTTTTAAATGACCACTAAAATTTGCTTATATATGACAATTAGTGGCTAATTTACAGTGTCTTATAGCACAACCAACATTTTGGTCATATTTCTTTAGTCATTAATTGGTTTTCTTAGATGATCATATGGTAATATATTTTGTTGTATATTTGGCCATTAATTGTTGCAACTAATGACTAAATAAATAACTAAATTTATGACCAAATTTATGACTAAATACACTACTAGATGATAAAATTGAGAAAATCAATTAATAACTAAGCTAAAAATGACTAAAGCTTGGTTGCGTTAGAAGATAGTGAAAATTAGCTACTACTAGTCACTAACTAAAAAATAGTCATTTATATGAAAATTTTAGTTGTTGTTTTAGTAACTAATCAACCATTTTGTACTAATGAGAGGTTTGAATATTCCATGTAATTGAGTCTCATTTCTAATTACTTTAAATTCCTAAGAAAATAAAAGTATTAATTAATACTTAGCACTATAAAATAAAATTTAACTTTTAATAATTTGTATAACAATATATATATATATATATATATATATATATTATATATATATAATAGAGAGAGAGAGAGAGAGAGAGAGAGAGAGAAGAGGAGAGATTTTCAAAGTAAAAAATATATATATATATCGATGAATTAATATATACATTAGAGTACGTTATATCAAATTCCATTCAAAGGCGAGTTAAAGGTAAAAATTGTACAATTCACTAGTATCAATTGGAATATCCCTTTAACACCCCTCCCTTGTGTGATAAGTTATTTTAAATTATGTGAAAATGATAAGAAAGCAAGATGTACCACACATGAAAGTCATATTAATCATTGAGCTACCTGGATTGGTTTACTAGTTCACAAATCTAGAATTTCTCAAAGTCCCTTGTAGCAAAATAGTAATAATTTTCTACTATTTTTTAGAACATGTTAAAGAGATTAATTTGAGTTTATTCCATTTGTATTGAAAAAAATTAACCCTATATCATTTTCACTGGATTATTTTAGGCATTTCGTAGGTTAGCAAGCTCACTATTTCTTGAATTTTCAGTTTTTAGAGTGATAATTCTATGCTATATTTTAGTACATTTTAAAAGAGGTATTTTGAAGTGATTCGACTTGGAATAGATTATTAGGACATCCTAATAATTAATAATAAAAAATTCCCATCTCATTTTCATTCGATTTAGATAGGAATTTGGCAATTTATCTCACTCTTGTAGCAATCATTCCACTCCTATAGCAGTCATGTAGTAGTCCTATAGCACATGTAAACTTGGCCAAATCTACTACAAAATATTTCCTTTTGTTCCTTAGGTATAATGAACCCTAGTCTCTAAATACATGATTTAGGATGACCAAACACCACTTAATATTTTCCTTTTTACCGCTGCAACTCATCTCAATAATTTGGGTTAATGGACATATTTATGAATCCGATAACACAATAATGATTTCCTTGATTGCCACATGAAGTAAATAATGAATTCTATGAATGGATCTAACCTTTTTGGAATGCAATGATTTATTGAATTCTCTTTCCTTCATGCATGTTATATTAGTTTATTTTCTTTATTTTCAAGCTAGGGTTTCTATTTAAAGCACTATTATTTCCATTGCATAGATTAGGTTCCATTTTCAATGCAACTTTCAAATTTTGCAATTAGGCTAGTGTTTGATTTCACGATATTCACTTCATTGCTTCAGGTAAAAGAAAGAATGACACATTTCATGTTGCACATATAGTGTCCACACCTCTTAAGTTTGTACGAACCTGGGGTTGTTAGTTTAAGTTAGCAGCCTTAAGATTTGCATCATTCTTGTTGCAACACTCAGACTCAACAATTATCATGGTTGTCCTTCAGAAAATTCCCAAAAGAGTCTTTAATTACTCGTGTAAGGTGACCAAGAGGATACATTATCTTCTGCTTGCACTAGTGGGGTCTCGATCAAGGTAATAATGAAAAACTTATAAAATAAGCTCAGAGTGTTAGAATGATAGCATCTCTCGATGCAAAATTTGAGCCATCCTACATATGTCATATTAGGTGCATGAGAGGTCACGTTGTGGAAGGTAGTGGCCTCTTGGGCATGTGGCTTAGCATGGGAATGGGAAGGCTAGCCATGATTAGATTTTTATGTTGACCCCTCCCCTCTTGACTATGACCCCTTTGTATAGGCATACTCATCCCCACTATTAAGGAGGCTCTACACTTGTGAGGAGGGAACTGAATATATTGGATCTATAAATATCCCCACTGAGTCTCCACTTAGACAAACTACTACTAACCACACTCTTTTAGAAGCACTAAACTTCCCTACACTTTTAACAACAATACAAAGGGCACCACCTAGAGGCGAGACAATCACGATGGGAGATACCATTGTGCTCATCCACCTCATAAAATAACAAACCTATGGAAAGCTAAGGTCAAGGTAAGGGAACCAACTAGAGGCCAATTGAACTGAAAAAAAAAATGGATGAGCCAAAAGGGAAAGCCTGAGAGTTGGAGTAATGACAATTATTAAAAGTGGAGAAAACCTTGTAATGAACTGAAGAAACTAAGCTACGCTAGAGATTTTGATCACCTAGAATTACCTTGAAGATAATTTCCAAATTGTGCCATGTGTCTGTAGCTCATAATTGGTTTAGTAGCTATAAATTCCTATCTGAATCGCTTCCAATGAGCCTTCTCGCAAGATATTTTTATCTTCCCATGTCGATCACTATTCTCCCATTTTGAATGGTGCCTAGGAGTTGAAGTGTATGTAAAACCTACTGAAGAGAGAATGGATTGCATGGAAGGAAGGCCCTTCCCATGCCCAATGCGAAAATCCCAGAGATGATCCCCACTCATTCAAACAATTTAAAATTTGGAGAGTAACAGAGTGAATTACAAGGTAGGGGGGGCATGCCAAGCCACCTCCACCTTATTTAATAGTGGAGTTAATTGGGTTGCACCTACCCCATTAGACCACTTTTAGTGTGTTTTCCCAACCCCATCCGAGTGTGAATTTATACAAATTATATAGGTTGTTTTTTATTTAATTTATTATTTAAATATTTATAATTGGATTGATTTTCTTAATTTTTAAATACTTTTTATATTTAAAATCACAATATAATTATATGAATAAATACTATAACCAAAAGCACATTGATAAAAGCACACTTAATGCTTTTTATTTAAATAAACTATGTGTACTTATTTAAAGTTTTGGTTTTTTAGCACAATTAGGTTATACAAGAAACTAACATAAAGCAACATGAATGAATCTAGGGTTTAATCTATGCATAACCCTATAGTAAATAGTAGCAACAAGAAACTAAAATAAAACAACAAGAATCAATCTAGGGTTTAATCTATGCATAACTATGTAGTAGATAGTAGCTACAAGAAAGTAAAATGTAACAACATGAACGAATCTAGGGTTTAATCTATGCAATGAAAAAAACCCCGGAAAACACCTTGAGTTCAGAGCCATAAGGTGGAATGGTTGTCCAAGTAGGGTTGAGCCTGTCGACAACCATGCTAAGCCACAGAGTGAACTTCATGAAAATCAAACACAAGTGTCATATTAAAACATACAATTATAATTAATGTATAGCATAACAGAATAGAAGAGTTTACAGCAAGGGGAATTACCAAGTAAAGTAAATAAAGTGCAATTGCCTCCAAGTGTGTCAAGAAGATAGGAAAATCCTAGGAAGTTGAGGCCTATAACCAATAGACTGCAAACAAAAAGAGATTACTAACTAAAATTTTGGTGTATACACATAACAAATCTAGAAGAGACAGAAAATGAAGTAACCATGGAAAATAAGAAAATAAAGGAGCCATGTAAAGGAAAAACTTGTTAAAGGAGAAATTGTACTTGATATTGAATGATGCAGCAGAGAATTAGTCGCTGAGTGGATGTGGCATCAAGGCAGTAAAAAAGACCTAGAATCCAAAGAAGAGGAGGTCGTTGTAGTGGTGACAACATTACTATTGACAGATGGGGTTGAGAGCTAAACATTCCCATGCCAAACGAGTTAAATGATAGAAAATTACCTTCGAAATTGTAACTAAAAGACACTTGTCTTTTTCAATCTGATGGCACACATTATTTTAATCGTCTAACTTCAAAATAGATGTCTCATAACAACGCACATGGCATGGGAGGGACATTTTCACATCTATCAACCTCAAGGCATGGTTTTTCATGGGAAAGGGTGGTGGAATTGTTCCTTACAGCCAATGCCTATTCATTATAAATGTGGTGTCATGGTTATAAGGTGGCATAAACGTGTTTAGAAATGGAGTCAGAGTAAGGTGCAATCCCCACCAACCTGCTCCAAGTTTCAAGCCATAGCGAGGTATGTTAATTCTCATTTTGTAATTACTCATTTTGGTTTCTATTAGACAACAATATCCTTATTTCTTCCCCAATCCACATTGGAGAAAGTATGGGTTTGATGTTCTTCATTTTATATCTCCATATTACACAACACATCCACATATTTGAATTGGTGGTGCTTTACTTGAATTCACATCTCTTGGAATGTGAATTTACAAATATATCTTCCCTTTACCCTATTTTTGTCTATGGTTTCTAGTAACCTTGTGCATTCTCTAAATGGTTTTAGTGTGGGGGATCCCTACTAGCCATTATAGGCATTTTGTTAAACATATGGAAAACATGTAATCTCAAGTTGTAAACAACATATTTAAACATATCGATCTCATACTTCTCTAAAAATCGCTAAGAACCATTGTTTCGTCATGTCATTTTTTGCATTAACATTTGAGGCCTATTGTGAGATTATATAGCCATTTATTTTGTTTAACTTATTTTTATTTCCCATTCTACTAAAATTTTGAAACGAGCTAGTGAAATAACTATATGTGCACGATAAGAGTATGTGGGATCATAGAGTTTGTAGTCATAGTTTGGCTATGATAATTCCTAAGTGTGCGTACACATTCATGTATTATGAATGTGTCTATCTATTAGTGTTTTTATGTTAAATTTAGCTTGATTTCATGGGGGAATGGGTTTCCTTGTTTATGCAAGTTTTCGGCATGACTATGCTCTAAGAAGAACCTTGTTCAAATCCCTAAGAAAGTCGTACAAAAAAAATAGAAATTCATCTTGAGTATATAAGGTAGAAATCATCATTTTTAGACTAAAGTAAATGGTTTGGGAGTTAACACCCATTTAGACTTGTAATCATGGTGATTCACTCATATGGCTAAGGGTTGAAATGGCTTGAATGATTGAGGGCTTCAGTGGCCTCACTCACCCCAGTAGATGAAGGGTCTAAGTGGTCAAATGGCCTAAATGTGGGCGAAGCCCAAACTACTTGAGGAGTTCAGGGGTTCATGGGTTCAACCTTTGAGTGTTTAATGATTGTTTGACAACCTCATGCCTAAATGTGAGTTGAGTTCACAATATAACTCAACATTCAAAGGTTTAGTGGTATATTGGTGGGTTTGGTAAGCATTTCTTTTTGTATATCCTTAATAACTAATTTTTTATAATAATAGGTTTTTGTTTCCAAATGCGCTAATGGGACCACTTGGTGGAACCCATTGAGAATGTGACATGGAAAGTGATGTTTGGAATATAAATACATGTGGGCATGAAAGGTTAATATGGGTCAAAATTTAAATCTACATACTATTGATTTTGGAGTCAGTTTTTTATTTAAAAAAGTACATTTTTAAAAAGCTCTAGATGATCCAAATGTGATTTTGATATTTACTCTAGGTTTTAACGAATTTGAAAAGCAAGGAATTTATTGCCCGATTTCGATGAAAGGGATATGAAATGTGGTTTTATTGCCCCATTTCTATAAATGGAATATGAAAGTTGGGTTAGGTTGATGTAGTGAAGCTTTCATTTCCAAATAATGACATATGAGGTTGGAGGTGTGTTACAAAAGTGAAGAGATTTGTGGATCCAAGGTATGTGCAAATGTAGAAGGTGTGTGGAGCTAAGGGGCCTCAAGGGAGGGGTATGCTTGAATTTAAGGGATATGTGTATAGAAGGTATGTATTAGCAAGATATGTGTGTGATCAAATTACCTTGGATTCTCTATGTTTGTAATGACAACAACAAGATTATGCAAACCTCTCTCTAACACAAGCCAACAATGACCTATGATTTCACTATCATATGAAGTCTCTCCATTTATTTATTCCTCCTTATTTTTTGTTTAGCTATTTTTAGCTTGCAATGCACCTTTTGTTTGTTATATGCAATAGCTAGAAAGATTGTTTATATTCTTAACATCTTGAAGCTAAATATCTTGTTTGGTTTCCCACTAGGAAAGCTAGAGGATGCCATTTTCAAACTATGTAATCATATGTTGTCAAATTTTAAAGTATCTTTCTCTCTTATATATATATATATATATATTATATATATATATATATATATATATATATATATATATATATATAAGATATATATATAAAATTAAAATTATTATAGACTATGTAACATTTAATATATATAAAATAATGGTAATTCAAGTATAATTCTTTATGCTATAAATAATATTATTATTATTATTATTTTAACATTTTCTCCTATTTTAATACTACAAAATCCTAGTAGAATTTAATTGGGAATGATGTGTTATGGAATATTACATAAACTACAAGATTTAAGGTGAAAAACTCCTTTATTAACCCATGTCTATATCATAGACATTAGAATATTCCATGTTTTAAATGAGTCTAGTTTCTAGCTACTTCAAATTCCTAATAAAATAAAGTATTAATTAAATACCTAGCACTATATAATAAATTTTAATTTTTACTAATTTGTATTAAGAAAATATATATATATATATATATATATATATATATATATATAGAGAGAGAGAGAGAGAGAGAATTTCAAAGTAAAAAAATATATATATATTGATGAATTAATATATACATTACAATATGTTATATCAAATGCTTTAGGAAGTAGAGTTAACCATAAAAATTGTACAACTCACTAGTATCAATTGCAATATTAGAGCTTAGTACGTTTCCAATTTCAATGTTAGGTATATTTTGTGTATTGAACCTTCCAAACATACATAACAATACAAAATTCAAAAGAGAGGGGAGTGTATATGTGCTACAAGCTAAAGATGAGAACTCTAGTACAATGGAAACTAAATATTTTTTTTAAGAAGGAGAATGTGAGTAAAGTGGGAATAGAAGTTGTTGTCTAAGAATAATAATCCTTAATATTGAATATAGTTTTAATTAACTTAGAAAAAGGAACCAAAGAAGGGAGTGAAGAGGTAAGTGTTGTACCATTGTAATTGATAGTGGTGCAATAGATAATATTGTTTCTATGAAGATAGTAGAGAATCTATATTAAAAAATAAATCTACATCCCACCCCTTACAAAGTTTCATCATTGTAAAAATGTCATCAAATCCTAGTCAACTAATAATGCAAGGTACATTATTAGATTCCAAGAATTGATCATGAATTCTTTCTTTATGTGAGGGCTATGGATTTTTCCCCTTTTTTGTTGGGAATTCCATGGTAGTTTTAGCAAATCCATCCATGATTGTAGATGTTTAATTTTCCTTATGCCCTAAATATAGTTTGAGTCTAATCACAAACACAAACACACTAGGAACCCTAAACTTATAATAACTTTGCACAACAAAAAATCTTGAGTAATAAAATTAATTAAGATCATCAACATTTGAGCACAAACCTAGATTATTTTATTAATCCATCCATAAAATAATCATCGGGCTTCCATGCCAAGGGTCACTCCCTATGATCACTAGTTCAACTAGTATACAAGGTAAGTCATGCAATATACTACTTCCTATATGAAATCTAACTAATGCAAAGACATGGAAAAATACACAAAGCCCTTCTCTTACCAACCTTTGAATACTTGTTTTCCTTAACAAGTGGAAATTACTCTATCTCGTTGACCACAAAGAGACACTTCACTATCCACGATCTTCTCACTACGAAATCGATCCTCCAATTACAATGTATGTTAGCTTCCAAGTAGGTCTTCCACTCAGTGTTAATTAGCCATATAAGTCATTATATAATTGGACGGAAAAGAGATGTGAAAACATGCTTTAGATGAATGGAAATTTTTTTATGAATGGTGTAAATCAATTCCACTTGAGTGAATTGATGGAGCTATACTAATTCAAACCCATTGGTTGCGGGGAGGTTTTTCAGTGCGTTGTGATAGAAGAGGATAAGGAACGATCGTGAGCAATTATTAGAACAGATGGTAAACCACTCTCTCAACAAATAGATTCCTAACTCTCCCTCGCTAGATTCCTAAGTCTCTCTCACAAGTAGATTTTTTTATTATAGTTAACCATGACAACCATGGTCAATTAAGGCATTAAATATTGGCATGGTTAGAATTGTTAAACAAGCTGAACCATGATCAACTATGGAAAAACATATATTAATGTTAATATTAGGATAAATATATATAAGGGATTATATATATAATATCAATCCTCTAGTTTATAATATTTAATCCTAGATCTTAATATTAATCATAGGGTTTATATCATTACTGTGTGGGTTTATAATCCAAGTGCTTATAATTTAAAGTTTATAATATCAATAGTAGGTTAGGTTTTATAGTATTAATTTTAGGGATTATCATATTAATCATAGGGTTTATCATATTAATCCTAGGGTTTAATATCAATCTTTGACTCTATAATATTAATATTATCTTTTATAATATTAATGTGACCATTTAATATATTAAACTTGTGGTTTAGAATATTAAACTTATGATTTATAATCTTACAGTTTAGCTATTTATAATGTGAGTCTTAGGATTTAAGATATTAATCATAGGGTTTATAATCCTAGGGTTTAAAATATTAATCTTATGATTTGTAATATAAGAGTTTATAATAGTAATATGAATGTTTTCTCATCTTTGGGTTTAATATTGATCCTTAGGGTTCATAATATTTGCTTTAATATTAGCATTTATAATATTAATCCTAAGGCTTATTATATTAATACTAGGGTTTAATATTTGGGTTTATAATATTGGGTTTATGGTATTAGCCCTTGCTATTGGCTTAATAATATTTGAGGTTATAATATTGAGTTTAACATTATGGGTTTTAATATTGGGTTTATAATATTAGTGTTATGGTTCATAATTTTGGCCTTTATAATGTTAGGGTTTATAATATTTCTTTTAATATTAAGGTTTAATGTTGTCATGGTATAATGATACAAAATCTATCCAACATCACATTATAGTAGACATTGTCTCATCAGTGCAAAAAATAATCTCACAAAACTCGTTGCAATGTTACATTAGATTGCAATTTATTCAATTTTCATATCAAAATTAAGGTTTAATATTAAGGTTTATAATATTAGGGCTTATAAAGTTAGGATTTTAGTATTAGAGTTTTATAATATTATGAACCACATGTATTAATGTTTTGACTTTAGATTTGATATGGATTTTAATATTGACTTCAATATTAATCTTAGGATTTATAATATGAGTTTAGTGTGTTATAGATGTTGTAGCATAATGTTTAACCTTTTGACTAAGTCAAATTAAATAAAAATAAATTTAATTTAAATTAAATAAAAATACTAATATAATGTAATGTAAACATTTAAAATATGCAAAGCTAAATAAAAAATAAAACTAAAATAATAGAAATAGAAATGCCCCATGGTATTTACACATAGTACTCACATGGAATATAACCTATTTAAAGTGGGAAATTAAACCACCGTACATCCACCTTAAATCTTGATATACTAAGTGTTGAGAAGATCAAATTTCTTTTCACTTTAAAAGAAGTTAGCATCTTAAGAGATTTGATGCCTATGTGAGCTTATTAGTAGATCAAGTTAGAATGGATCTAGCATGATATAATTGTGAGCTTTCAATAGGTTATATTTCACCTGAATACCATGGATTCTCAATAAGATGGACCATTTTTTATTTTTATTATTTTATTTTTATAGTGTTAATTTACTTTTTTGCCTCATTTAAAAGTTTTACATTACATTACATTAATACTTTTCTTTCATTTAATTTTTATTTATTTATTTATTCTTCTGTAATTTCACTTAGTCAAAATGTTAAAGATTAAGTTACAACATAGTATTTACTCAACTAATGTTAGATTTTGTAGTTGTGTATTTTATAATATTAGGTTTTGTAATATTTGATTTAATATTAAGGTTTATTATTGTGACATTATGATTATGTTATTAATGTAAAGTTTAGTAGGCTAAATTATAACATTAATATTACTATAATATTATAGGGAGTAGTCTAATAGAATTTTTCATAGGAGTCCAGTGAAATAATTTGAAGAAGGAATATGATTTTTTTTTGTTTAAAATGCATTTTGCAATACATAAAGGGATTCAACACCCTAGAAAGTCCCTAGGTGACTCCAATTATCGAGATTAAAATATTTAAACTAGAGCTTTCAAAAATCTCTGCTTTATTGTACTTAAAAGGAGAAAACCTAGTCAAAAAAGTAATTTACTTAATAAGGTAGACTATGCCATATTATAGGGAAAATAGACTTTTTGTTGACATTTTTTTTGTTAATTTTAACCAAAATGTGGTTGAGATTTTTAAAAAAAATTGAGTTTAAGTTGTTTAATCTTTACATTTTGAGTGCTTGGCTATTTTACACTGTGTTGAATTCATTTACAAATAAAAAAATGTATTTAAACAAAAAAAAAAAATCACATTTTTTATTGAAATAGTATAACTAGATTCTAGTGAAAGAACATATTTAGTCTATAAATTAGCCTTGGCCTATTATAGTAATAATAATTAGTATAATTTAAATGTAATAAGGTCATAATTATATATTAATTAATATCAATATTACCATTAGTATTAAATTATTGCTATACATATTTTAATTATTAATGTGATTGATGGATATTTATCTATTTAACTGTTGTGTTAATGTTATATTCATTAACCCGGGATGTGGCTGACAATTCAATTCTTGGCATTTATGATATGGGACGAGCAAGCAGAGTGAGCCACCTGCCCGCCATACGCACCTGTGTCGTGTCCACATGGGAAGGCATTCAAAGCCGACGGTGCTGGTACATTAACAATCACATACAGCACATGAGCATTTATGCTCCACCCACCATCGATTGCAACACAGGGTTCCGCCCCTTGGCTCTTATGGCGGCCACAGTTATTGCAGGAGGGCTTCAAGGTAGAGGTATTTCTAATATTAAGGGAAGAAGCAAAGAAGTCGTCATGCTAATTCAAGCTTGGGTTGAAGTCTCACTGTTGCTGTGGAGCTGGAAGTTGGGTCTGAACTCTGAGGCCACCTCCTCTCCCCCGGCCTCCTGGACCGCTCCTTGCCTCATTCTTTATGCTAGGCTCATCTCTGTCTCATTGAACCCTCCTAAGTTTGTTGCATACCATTCCGTGTCGCTCAAGCTCCAATTTGGCCCTGCCCTCCCCTTCAACCATGGTTCGCCCTCTGCAACAAATGCTCAGTTGGGCGGCTCATCCAGTGGCGGGTCTTCACGCCTTTCTGCTGCTGAGGACACCTCCCTCCATTGTCATTGCCACTGTCATTGCCCGTTTAAGGCTCTTAGGCCAAGCCAATTCTTGACAGCTAATCCTTAGGGGTCCTCTTCCTCGCCATCCTTCAGTTCTGCTTTTTTCACCTTCAATGCCTCTTTGAACTGCCCCAAAATCAATGCACATGTCTCTGTGCTCTTCATCGAGGAAGCCCATGAAGAGGGCGAATCCAGTGCACAAAGGGAGAATTCTCCACCTGCTGAAACTAGGAGAGCCATGGAAATGCACTATGTTGTTCTAGTGAAGCAATTGGATGAACGTGTTAGTGATAAGGTAGAGGCTGGAAAAGAGCGTGCCATGGAGGCTGCAGAGGAGGATCCAAAGGAGTATGGTTGGTGGATCTTGGAGGAGGTTCCGGAAGACTAGTCACATCTGCGTGGGTCTTTGTCTCTAAAAGTCCAGGTGGTGTTTAAGGGTAATGGTGTCGGTGTTCAACGGTTACTGTGCCCAGGTGGGTGCTCTGTGCCACAATGTAATTTTGGAACACAATGTAATTTTGGAACTCCGGTGCAAGGAAAGTTTTTTTGGGTAGATGAAAGCTTGTTTTGTCCTAAACTGAGCATGTTGCTACTACATGCTGTTAAATTCTCCATGCAGCTGTATCTTTATGATAGCAAGAATGTAAGGCAACTGTGTCTTTATGACAGCAAGAATGTAATTGTATCATGTTTATGTAAATAATAGATTAACTTATAGAAAAAAAAATAATTTATATTCATTAAATCAAATTATATAAAACTAATAATTAATTTCAATTAGAAATATAGATATGCCATAAATTCCTTTTGTATAAACACATATATAAATCAATAAAGCCAACCAACTACGTTAACAGTTGCAAAAAAATATTTGTAAAGATGTTTTATGTAGAGAAATGACCCCATGAATTTTTTTAAGACCTGAACAGATTAAGATAAAGATATTCGATGCAGAAAAAAGATCCCACGGGAATTTAAAGCGAAGGAAATATATTACAATCAAAACAACATTTAAACTAATAAATCTATAAAACAAACCCTTACATATTCAGCAACTATGAATCAAAGGAGGTGGAAGCTACTTACGAATCACCACTACTCCTAGCACTTTATTTTCAGTGGAAGCTTCTCGCTAATCATTACTCCCGAAAAATGGAAAAATCTGATAAACATTGTAATTGCAAAATATTGTCCTAAAGCAAACAAGCAGTCAAGGAGCAGAAGAAACCCTAAATGAGTTAGTAAAACACTGTTATGCAAAAAGAAAATTATTAATAGATATTTAAAATGATCTTTTATATATTTGTTTTAACAAAACAAACACGAATAATTATTTTATTATTAAATATTTAAAGTGATTTTCATATTTTTAAATTACAAATTATTTTTATTCTAATAGATATTAATATCAACATTATTATTAAAAATTTCTACAAATTACACCATCTTAATCAAGAAAAAACCAATAATTAGAGTAGACATTCAACCTAACTTCATAGACACATACATATGAAAACATATCATATGACTTGTATAACTTTTTCACATTTTGGAGTTGTAGAGCTCAAACTTATCATTCTAACACATACCTAGAAGTTTTCTTCACAAACAAATGTCCAGTAAAACTCCAAGATCAATTAGATTTAAAGCCATATCATATGGATTTCATCACATTGTGTCCTTGGTGTTAGGTGGAGTATCCACTAGAAAAGTGGAAAATTGATAATCTAGTATACTATTTAAACTATATAATGATGGTGGGGATGTTGGTTAATATCTATTGAAATCAAATTTCCCTCATTAAAACATCAAAAGGGTACTTATCTTTACTTAAAATATTAAATATATGCTTGAAAAATATAAGTATAAATAAAGTTACAAATATGAATTCAATTGTTGAAAAGTTTCTTTTCTTTGAATATATTCATATTTTATATACCATAAAATCACCTTATTTAAAACAGAAATTCCCCAATGAAAATGTTATTATTGTATTATTATTGTGCAGTGATCTTTATAATACTAGATTTCAATGGAAAAACAATATTAAGATATTGAAGATGACATAAGTTTTGTTATATCTCTCATATAGAGACAAATATATTTAATACAGGGCTTTTTATGAACTTTCAATATGTATCTGGTTTTACATTCCCTTGACATTAATATGGAAAAAATTTCCAATAAACTGAAGAAGCAAAATAGATATGCTATTATTTACAACCTAGAAACAGTAATATATGTTAGTTTGGGGTCCCTATCAAAATAAATAAATGAAGAAAGAAAATTAAACTATGCAAATCTTTATCTAGAAAAAAACCCTATGTACCCTAGAAACATGTCATATCAACATCTCCTACCATTCAAACTAGACATCCCCTTCCCAAAACACGCTCTAGTTTTGCTCCTTTTAGGCATGTAATGCATTTCATGACATAAGAAAATATAAAAATACTTTGTTTTAAATAAGTTATATTTTTTTTAATAACCTAGCAAGCCTACATCCTACATCCATCTAAATTTTGATATGCCAAAGGCACAAAGATTACTATGATCAAATCTCTTTTCAAGAGATTTTGTCCTCTCATTTTTAGAAATTCTGAGTTAAGATGGATCTATGCCCCTTTCATTCCCCCCATTAAATAGTTTATATTCCACATGAGTACTTGGGGTTGAAACCATGAATTTTCAATACCACTAGTCATTTTTATTTATTTATTTCTTTGGAGGATCCTGGGCTGTAGTTATTTTCCCAATACAAGCAAGCATGAGGTTTAGTATTAATGATGAGCCGCATTTCTATTAAAGGATTCATGGTTTCTGCTGCATGGCAGTGTAAACAGAAAGTGATAACCACCAATCACACCAAAGCTATTTTCATACCTCCAATCCAATTATAATTCTTTGAAAAATGACCATATAACTAAAAATGTCATATGTGGTCTTTAAAAGAGATTCACTTCATCTAAAGAAGAGAAGAAACAGACCTTAACATCATAAGTTTCATGAAAGGAATATAAACATGACAAGAGGCACACACTCATTAATAATATCATCAAAAACATTGGAAACAATAAGAAGCCTCTGAAAGCTTCTGAAGCCTTGTATCCACCCAACAAGGAGGCAGAGATCTCAATAGAATTTAAAGAAAAATACTCTACATATATAGTGCATAACAATTATACATATATTAATTTAAAATCATATATGAATATTTACAAATGGTAGCAATAAAACATATATCTAGGATCCCTATAAGCCATCTAGTATGCTATGTGCATAAACAATAGATGGTAAAACTGGTAATCTTTGGATAATAGATAGGCAGCTTGACTAGTAAGAACTATTAATTAACATCTTCGAGACTAATAAACTTCCAAGCACAGAAATTCGTAATTCCCTACTCTTAAGCAACTTGTCATTAACACACATGCTATGCTAATCCCCTATGGTGGTTATTACTGATATGATTTATAATCTTGGTTTTAAAACTGTAATGAGTTGAAATGTAAATAAGGCTTAGCTGTTGGAACCCTCTTCAAACTGAGATAAGTTATAACAATAATATTTGTTTTACTTTAAAAACCAAATTTCTGAATGGATTGAGATATCAAGCAATGAATTAAAATTTTATACAAAACCGAAATATATTCTAAAATGTCCATTGTCTTTCATTCCATGAATCTGCTTTAAAAATATAGTTTCTAATTTTTTTTGGCTAGTTGCTGAAAACGTTTCTTTACAAAATAAAAAATAAAAATAACCTCAATATCACTGTTGTTATATAATAATATCCCCAAAGATGCAGAAAGTGTTATTTTCGTGTGTTTGCTTGTTGTAGACTATATTATCCATGCAAAGAACTCAAATTTTGTCTAATATCTTTAGTAATTGGAAGCAATTTTTCAATTGGAAGCAATTTTTCTCAATATGAGGTAAAAAATTTATTAGTTACACCTTTTCAACTAATTGAAGATGATACAAGCAATTTTATGGTAGATATTACTTAAAATAGACATTTTTTTAATGGTTTTGATGATGTTATTTACTGACATACTCCATATAGTATTTGGAAAAAACTTTTCTCAATTAAAATATACAAAATAAGAAAATTTCCGAAAATATGACATACTGGCAGAGTTCTTTCGCTTGAGAAGAGAATATCATTTAGTCATCTTTTCATATTCCTAAAAAGAATAAATGCATTCTAGCTGGTCAAATAACAAACATTTTTCTAGTTTTTCTATTCGATCCAATAGTTTTTGAGATATTTCAAACTCTCCAAAACACAAACAGAAAATGTAAAGAAAACAAAAGAGTGATATTGTAATTTTCTTTTATCAAAAACTGTTTACCTAACACTTAAATATTTTCCTTTTTGTTGCAAACTTTACAAAAATAAAAATAATTCCAAACTCAACAAATTTTCTCAAGAGAAAATACAATGAATTTTGTGTTTTAGCAAATACAATGAATTTTGTGTTTTAGCTGGGCATACTGAAAATTTTGTCTCAAGCTTTACAAAGTTTCGCAAAACTCAAAGAGAAAAGAGCAACAATTTCAATTGGACATAAATTTCAAATTTCAAGCTAATTTCCTCTGTTTCAAATTTTACAGTGTTAGATTAAATACATTTAATTTTAGTTTTTTGGGGTCAGCCATTGCAACTTTTAGCAAACATTTACAAATTTCAAGATTTTACTTTGACATGAAGAAAGAAATCTAGCAGAGTGAAGTGCAGCCTTTTTGTTTTTCCCTAGCTACAATTTGACACCTGGTCTCTCAAAATCTTGCTTGAATTTAGAGACATTTAGGTCAAACACAAATCACAGTAAGAGAAATTTAAACATACCATATCTCATAATTCCTCTAGAATTTAGAATGTGTGAAGGTAGGTGTCTAGTAAAAAATGAGTTGCCTTAAAATCCTATTCAGTGAAGACATAAAATATAAAAAAATAATAACAGAGTAAGCATCTCACTAATTTTTAACAATTTGAGAAAGAACAATAAGAGGGTTTAACCTCTGAAGGAGAGGACAACATATTGTCCATTAAGATGAAGAAAACATATGAACATAAGTAGTATTATAGTGCAAAACAAATACATATATAAAAGTATTCCACTGAAAGTATAACTAATAACCTTATAGTAAATAGTATGGACAAGCAACTAAAATAACATAACATGAATGAATGTAGGGCTTAAGCTATGTATAATTTTTTAATAAAGAGTAGTGAGAAGAAATTAAAATAAAAGAAGAGGAAATGATCTAGGGTTTAATCTATGCATAACCCTGTAGTAAATAGTAGCTACAAGAAACTAAAATAAAATAAGAGGCACCAATTTGGGGTTTAAAATATGAGACTACATAAAACCCCCTTGAAACAAGTGAGTTGAGAGCCATAGGGTGGAACAATTGATCTAGTAGCCTTCACCTTGTCCACAACCAGGCTGAGCTAGAGAGTGAAATACCTCAAAATGAAAGACAAATGTCATAGTAAAACTTGCAATTATAATTAATGTATAGCATGACACAATAGAAGAATTTTCAACAAGGGGAATTACCCAGTAAAGAGTAAAGGGATAATCTGCCACCAAGCCTCTGAAGGAGATAGGAAAATCTTGAGAAGTTGATACCTCTAACAAAAAGACTACAAACAAAAAGAGATTACTATGTAAAATTTGGGTGTATACTAATAACCAATCTACCAGACACAGAAAATAAAGGAACCATGGAAAAGAAGAAAATAAAGGAACTATTGAAATGAAAACCTTCCTAACCTAGAAATTATACATGATATGTGAATGATGGAGCAGAGAATCAGTCCTTGAGTGAATGTGGCCTGAGTGGATGTGACCTCGAAGTGTCAGTGCCATAGTGGATAGTGGATGTGACCTCAAGGCAGTAAACAATAACCTGGAATAGAAGAGATAGTTGTAGGGATGACAATGCTACTATTGACAAATGGGATTGAGAGCTAAACCTTCCCATGACAAACTAGAGAAACCACAAAAAAATACCTTCTAAATTGTAATTGAAAAATACCTATCTTTTTTTAATCTGATGGCAAAAGGTTATTTTAATTGTCTAACATCAAAATCTACCTCCCACTTTGGGTGTATACCCATAACCAATCTAGCAGAGATAGAAAATAAAGGAACCATGGAAAATAAGAAAATAAATGAACCATTGAAATGAAAACCTTCTTAACCTAGAAATTGTACCTCATATCCCAATGATGGAGCAAAGAATCAGTCCCTGAGTGGATGTGGCCTCAAGTCAAGTCAGTCCCATAGTGGATGTGGCCTCAAGGCAATAAAAAATACCCTCAATAGAAGAGGTAGTTGTAGGGGTGAGAAGGTTACATTTGACAGATGGGTTTGAGAGCTAATTGAAAGCTAAACCTTCCCATGACAAACTGGGGAAACCACAAAAAATACCTTCTAATTTGTAACTGAAAAATATCTTCTTTTTCTTCAATCCCATGGGAGAGGTTATTTTAATCATCTAACATTAAAATCTACCTCTCACAACAACACAAGTGGCATGGGAGGGACTTTTTGTCATAGGGGAACCCTTGTCATAGGAGAACCCTTTACTGCCTAAAAGTACTTTCTTTTAAATGGATTATGTTTCTTTTAATAACCTACCAAGCCTACAACCTACCCCCTTACTGCCTAAAAATACTTTCTTTTAAATGGATTATGTTTCTTTTAATAACCTACCAATCCTACAACCTACATCCCTCTAAACTTTCGATATGCCAAGGGAACGAGTAAGGGGGATCACTGATCAAATACCTTTTCAAAAGATTTTGTACTCTCATGTTTGGCAATAATGAGTTAAGATGGATCTAGGCTAGTTTAATTCCACCCTTTAAGTAGGTTATATTCTACATGAATACCACTGGCTAAAACCATGAGTTTTCAATACCATTGATCATTTTAATTTATTTATTTATTTTGGATATCCTTATCTACTAGCTTTTAGTTCCCCACCTTACATTCCCCTTGAATACCACCAATTTATAAGGTGGGTTGATTATTTATTTATTTATTTTTTGTTGTTTGTTTTCTAACCTAGTTAGATTTTCACATTACATTAGATTAATCCCTTTATTTAGATATTTACACCACATTAAATTACAACATCTCCTTTGGGCCCAACTAATTTTAAAACCATTATAATTTTTTTATAACTAACTAATTTAATATGAGTAGCATTTATTTTTATATAAATGCCCATTCCAAAATTAATAATCATATAGTCTAAGTTTAATCAAAATTTTGCAAATATTTTTAAGATCTATAAAATCCTAATGAGAAAACTCACAATATTGGTTAAAATTATATTTCCCATTAAAGTTTAATACTAATTTCTTGGCCAAATGTTAACTTTTGCTCTTTAAAATTATTTTTTCACCCCACATATGCATTCTAACACATTTAAAATCCTCTTAGACATTCACATTATGGATTCAACCTTGTGGTTCCAAGAAATCCTATCCAAAAATATACCTCAAAACCTTCTAGACATAAACTATAGCTTATTAAAATATATAAATTATATATTATAATCTTATAATGATATCATTTTTACAATATACTCTATTTAACATCCCCATGCACATATACACTTTCCTATTTAATATATTCCCTTTTGCTTAATAATCTAATCACCAACTAAAACCTATATCATTTTTGTAATGTAGTCTATTCAATGTGAAAATGCATATAAGGAACAACATTTAATATCTTTCTTTGGGTTTAAAGTTTATCATGAACTAGTCCCACTTATCCAACTTAGCTTTTATCAAGATTTTAATTTTAATTTAATTTTGGGAATAAGAAAGTAAGAATGAAACTCATTTTCATTAAATTTTGTTTTTTACATATTTCACAAATTAATGGTAAAATAAATTATATAATCTATTTAGTTTTAAATTTTATATAAAATTTAATAATATAAAGTATTTTTTTAGAAAATTTATATAATTGTTTTTTGTTTAATGAGATTTCTATTATAGCAAAAAGTTACATGGTTATTTACAACTTTTCAAAATTTTACTAGCCTCACCCTTATTAGATTTGTTGGCTAGTTGTTGATTCACCATAATTTTAAGAGTAGCCAAAAAAACACTTAGATAACCAAAACAAGCTATTAATAAGTTACCAAAAGACCAACAATATTTGCACCCAACCTATAGCCCTCAACAATCACAAGGTGCAAAGTTCATTCAGGTAGAACTTGGAGTTGTGAAACCACCCTCCAAACTTACAAAATATCTTGGATTTGTGCAAATCATTTAGTAATGATATAATTTCATTAGGATGATCATGCCTCTTCTCTAGGGCTTGCCTAGCAAAGTATTCCTCCACTTATTTCTCTATAAGAATTGGGAAATGATATGATTTCATTGCAATCATTGATGGGCCTACAAATTAAACACAAATGAAGGCCCATCTCAATATCCTTCCCCTCTCTTTTTGCATTAGATCACATATTTTTAACTTTAATATGTTCATTACGAAGGTTCAAAGGTAATTGCATATCATGTGCCTATGCCTAAAATTATTTATTTCTATAGAATATTGTGATAATATTGGGCACATTATGAAGATTTGAGGGAGGAGAGAATCTAGGGATTTTCTCCCCCCTACACAAGGGCCAAGATTGAATAAAAAATGAATAAGATAGGGATGTGTTCTGTGTCATTTAATGCAAATTCCTAGCGTTGTGAACTAGATCCACTTTTTAGGGATTTTGGAGGGGAAAGTTTCCTCCTTTTAAGTAAAATGGTTCCTCCGAGCCTTTTATAAGTAAGAATTCAAATTTTCCTCTAGATTCATGTATTTCTTATTATTCTTGTGGAGAAAACTTATTATTTAGCAACTCCACTTTCATTTCTAGAAAGGATGTACTGAGATTGGTTCAAATAATGAAGTATGGTTTCATTTTTAGATTGTAAAATTTGGCTTTCGACATAGGAATGTGATTTTCCTTCGGCTTGCACATCCTAAGAGATTTAGATCCCACTTGTACAATTTCTTTATTTCCTTTTAATGTTGCTTTTCACTTGGGTCTCTTATTTCTGCATTTACTATTCATGTTTCTTTTGTTGTATGTCATATTTGTTAAATGATTGAAGTAAGACGTTGTGTAGGATATTTACAATATAGAAAGCATGACTAATACTTATTGCAACCTTGGAAAATCATATTAATCATTGGGCTACTTGGATTTGTTTACTAGTTCACAAATCTAGAATTTCTCGAAGTCCGTTGTGGCAAAATAGTAGTAATTTTATGCTATTTTTTAGCATGTTTTAACACCAATATTTCAAAGTGATTCGAGTTGGAACAGATTCTTAGGAAATCCTAATTAATAATATAAAAAATCCCATCTCATTTTTGTTCAATTTTGCATAGGAATTCGGCAAGTTATCTCACTCATGTAGCAATCATTCCACTCCTATAGCAGTTATGTAGTAGTCTTATCGCACATGTAAACTTGACCAAATATACCCCAAAATATTGTTTTTTTATCCCTTAGGCTAGAATAATGAGCACTCAGCTCTAAATACATGATTTATGAAGACCAAAGACCACTTAATATTTGTCTTTTTACCCCGCCAACACATCTCAATAATTTGGGCTAATTGACATATTTATGAAGTGGATAGCACAATAATGATTTCCTTGATTGCGACATGAAGTAACTAATGAATTCTATGAATGGATCTAAACTCTTTGGAATGAAGGGATTGATTACATTCTCTCTCCTTCCTGCGTGTTATATTAGTTTATTTTCTTTATTCTTAAGCTATGATTTCTATGTAAAGCACTATTATTTCCATTCCATAGACTAGGTTCCATATTCAATGCAACTTTCACATTATGCAATTAGGCTAGCATTTGATTTCATGATATTCACTTCATTGCTTCACATCAATGAAAGAATGACACATTTCATGTTGCATATATAGTGCCAACACCTCTTAAGTCTTTACAAACCCGAGGTTGTTAATTTAAGTTGGTAGAATTGGGAGTTGCATCATTCTTGTTGTAACACTCGCACTCAACAATTATCATGCTCCTCGTTGAGGAAATTCCCAAAAAAATCTTTAATTACTTCCGTAAGGTGACCAGGAGGATACATTGTCTTCTCCTTGCACTAGCGGGGTCTCGATCAAGGTAACAATGAAAAACTTCTCTAATAAGCTCAAAGTGTTAGAATGATAGCCTCTCTCAATGTAAAACTCACTCCATCCTACATGTTATATTAGGTACATGAGAGGTCATATCGTGAAAGATAGTGGCCTCTTGGGAATTTGACTAAGCATGGGAATGGGAAGGCTAGCTACATTTGGATTTTTTATGTTGACCCCTCCGTTCATGACTATGACCCCTTTGCGTAGGAATAATGCTACCCACTATTAAAGAGCCTCTACACTTGTGAGGAGGGAACTGAATATATTGGATTTATAACTATCTCCATTCAGTCTCCACTCAGACAAACCACTACTAACCACACTCTTTTATAACCACTCAAATTGCCTACACTTCTAACAAAAATAAAAAGGGCACCACCAAGAGGTGAGACAATCGAGGTGGGAGATAAGATTGTGTTCATCCACCAAAGAAAATAACAAACCTAAGGAAAACTAAGGTGAAGGTAAGGGAACCAACTAAGCTACACTAGATATTTTAATCAGCTAGAATTACCTTGAAGATAATATTTAAATTTTGTCATGTGTTTGTAGCTATAAATTCCTATCTGGATCACTTCTAATGAGCCTTCTCACAAGAGATGTCTATCCTCCCTTGTCGAGCATTATCCTCCCATTTGGAATGGTGGCTAGTAGTTGAAGTGTGTGTAAAACCTACTAAAGAGAGAAAGGGTTGCATGGAAGAAAGGCCCTTTCCATGCCCAATGAGAAAATCCCACACATGATCCCCACTCATTCAAACGATTTCAAATTTGAGAATAACAGAGTGAATTGCAAGGTAGTTTGGAAAACACTTGTGCATGGTATTTATGCCACACATTTAGTGCATGGTGGGCATCCCAAGCCAGCTCCTCCTTATTCCATACAGTAGTTAATTAGGTCTCATATGCAGCATTAGATCCCTTTCATTGTGTCCTTTTTAAATTTAAAATCACAATATATTTATATGCATAAATATTATAACCAAAAACACATTGATAAAAGAAGATTTAATGCTTTTTATTTGAATAAACTCATTGTATTTATTTAAAGTTTTGGTTTTTTAGCAGAATTAGGTTATACAATTTTTGGTGAGATTATATTTTCTATCTTCTGAAATTTTATATTTTGATTCTTAAATAAATTTAATATCCTCACATCCTAGATGGGGATGTGATCTATGAACAAACTAAAAATTGTTTGGATGGAACACCTTCAGTCACATCTGTCAACCACAAGGCATGGTTTGGCATGGGAAAGGCTAGCGGAATTGTTCCTGACAACCAATGCCTATTCATAATAAATGTCATGTCATAGTTATGGGGTGGCAGAAGCTTGCTAAGGAACACAATGGGAGTAGGGTGCTATCGTCACCAACCTACTCCAAGATTCAAGCCATAGTGACATATGTTAATTCTCGTTTTATAATTACTAATTTGGGGTTCTATTAGACCAAAATTTCTTTATTTCTTCCCCAATGCACATCGGAGAAACTTTAGGACTGATGTTATTTATTTTATATCTCGATATTACAGAGCACATGCATGTATTTGAATTGGTGGTGGTTTACTTCAATTTGCATGTCTTGGGAAGTGAATTTAGAGATATATCTTCCCTTTGTCCTATTCTTTCCTATGGTTTTCAGTAACCTCGTGATTTCTCTAAATGGTTTTAGTGTGGGTGGTTTCAGGTTAAACAAGCCCTTAACCATATCCCTACTATCCATTATAGGCATTTTGTTAAATATATCGCAAAAATGTAATATGGAGTTGTAAACAACATATTTAAACATAGAGAACTCATACTTATCTGAAAATCGCTAAGAACCATTGTTCCCTCATGCCATTTGATGAATTATCATTTGAGGCTTGTTGCGAGATTATATAGCCATTTATTTTATTTAACTTATTGTTATTATCAGTTCTACTAAAATGTTGAGACAAGCTATTGAAATAACCATATCTCCATGATAGGAGTATGTGGGATCATTTGGATATAAATCATAGAGTTTGTAGCCACAATTTGGTTGTGATAATCCCTAAGTGTGTGTATGCATTCATTTATTATGAATGTTTCTATCTATTAGTGTTTTTATGTTAAATTTATCTTTATTGCATGGAGGAATGAGTTTCCTTGTTTAAGTAAGTTTTCAAGATGACTAGGCTCTTAGAAGAACCTTGTTAAAATTGCTAAGAATGTCGTAGAAAAAACCTATAATGTCCTCTTGAGTATATAAGGTAGAAATCCACATTTTTATACCAATGTAAATGGTTCGGGAGTTCACATTCATTTAAACTTGTAATCATGGTGATTCGCTTAAACGACTAAGGGGTGAAGTGGCTTGAATATTTGAGGGCTCGAGTGGCCTCACTCACCTAATTCAATGAAGGGTCTAAGTATTCAAATGGCCAAAATGTTGGGTAGGCCCAAACTACTCCATGAGTTCACGAGTCCATTGGTTTGATCTTTTGAGAGTGTAATGAATGTTTGATAGCCTGAAGCCTAAATGTGAGGCGAGTCTGGAATCAAACTCAACTTTCAAGGGTTTAGTGTTATATTTGTGGGTTTGGTAAGTATTTCATTTCTCATTTCCAGAATAATTGATTTTTCACAATAATAGGTTTTTGTTTCCAAATGCACTAAGGGGACTACTTGGTGTGACCCATTGAGAAGGTTACATGCTAAGTGATGTGTGGAATATAAATACATGAGGGCATGAAAGCTTAATATGGGTCAAAATTTAAATTGGCATAACTATTGATTCGGGAGTCGATTTCTGATAGTAAAATATATTGTCAAAAATATCTCTATGAGTCAAATGTGAGGGTGATATTTACTCTAATTTTTAATGAATTTGGGAAAGAAGGAATTTATCACCACATTTCAATGAAAGGGATATCAAAGGTGGGTTTATTGCCCCATTTCCAGGTAATGACATATGAGGTTGGAGGTGTGTTACGAGAGTGAACATATTTGTGGAACCAAGGTATGTGTAAAGGTAGGAGGTGTGTGGAGCTACGGGGAGTGAAGAGAGTGGTATGCATGAAGTTAAGGGATATGGGTATAGAAGGTATGTGTGAGGAGGAGATGTGTGAGATCAAATCACCTTGGATTCTCTCTCTTTTTAATTCCAACAATGAGATGATGCAAACCTCTCTCTAACACAAGCCAACAATGACCTATGATTGCAATACCATATGAAGTCTCTACATTTATTTATTCCTCATTCTTTTTTGTTTAGCTATTTTCAGCTTGAAATGCACCTTTTTTTGTTATATGCAATAGCTAGAAAGATTCTTTATATTATTCACATCTTGAAGCTAAATGTCTTGTTTGGTTTGTCACTTGGAAAGCTAGAGGATGTCATTTTCGGACTATGTAATCATATGTTATCACAACGTAAAGTATCTTTCTAATATATATATATATATATATAATATATTATATATATTAATTATACTATATATATATATATAATTTAAAAATACTATAAATTTAATATACACAATGTAACGTTATTATATATAATATAATGTAATTCAAATATTATTATTATTTTAACATTTTCTCCTATTTTAATACAACATAATCTTAGGGTAATGTAATTAGCAATGATGCCTTATGGAGTATTACATAAACTACAAGATCTAAGGTGCAAAACCTCATTAACACATGTCTATATCATAAAGGTTGGAATATTCCATGTTTTAAATGACTCTAGTTTCTAATTAATTTTTACTAATTTGTAGAGAGAGAGAGAGAGATATTTTCAAAGTAAAAATATATATATCTTGATGAAAGAGAGAGAGAGAGAGAGAGAGAGATATTTTCAAAGTAAAATATATATATCTTGATGAGAGAGAGAGAGAGAGAGAGAGAGAGAGAGAGATTTTCAAAGTAAATATATATATATATTGATGAATTAATATATACATTAACGTATGTTATATCAATGCCTTCAAAAGGCGAGTTAAAGATAGAAATTGTACATTTCACAAGTATGAATTGCAATATCAAAGCTTACTACATTTCAAATTTTAGCGTTGGATATATTTTGTGTAGTGAACCTTCCAAAAATACATATAAAACCAAAATACAAACGAGAGAGGTGTATATGTGGTACAAGCTAAAGATGAGAATTCGAGTGCAATGGAAATTAAAGAATTTTTTGAAGAAGGATAATGTGAGTAAAGTGGGAAGAAAAGCTACTAGCTAAGAATATAATCCTTAATGTTGAGTAGAGTTTTAATTAACTTAGAAAAAGAAACTAAAGAACTAACTAAGAGAGGAATTTTTTCTTGAAACCATGCGCAAGTCAAGAGGTAAGTGTTGTACCATTGTAATTGATTGTGGTACCATAGATAATATTGTTTATATGAAGATGGTAGAGAATCTATATTTAAAAATAAATACACATCCCACCCCTTACAAAGTTTCATCATTGTAAGAAAGTTAGCAAAACCTAGTCAATGAATAATGTAAGGCACATTATTAGATTTCTATAATTGAGCATGAATACTTTTTCTATGTGAGGGCTATCGATTTTTCTCATTTTTTGTTGTGAATTCCATGGTAGTTTGATAGGAAAACTATCCGTGGTGGTATATGTTTAATTTTCCTTATGGCCTAAATCTAGTGTAAGGCTAATCACACACAAAAACACACTAGGAACCCTAAACTTACCATAGCTTTGCATAACAAAAATCTTGAGGAGTGAAATTAATTAAGTGCATATATATTTGAACCCAAACCTAAATTATTTTATTAATCCATCAATAAAATAATCATTGGCTTCAAAATAAGAGGGATCACGGCTTGTGATCACTAGTACAACTAGTTTGCATAGTATACAAGCTAGGGCACGCAATCTACTACTTCCTATTTGAAATCCACCTAATGCGAAGACATGGAAAAATACACAAAGCCCTTCTACTTCAACCCTTTCAATACTTGTTTTCCTTGACACGTGGAAAGTACTTTATCTCCTTGACCACAAAGAGATACTTCACTATCCATGATCTTCTCACTATGAAATTGATCCTCCAATTACAATGTAAGTTAGCTTCCAAGTAGGTCTTCCACTGAGAGTTAATCGACCATATAATTCAATATATAATTTGATGAAAAAGATTGGGAAAAACATCCTTTAGATGAATGAATTATTTTTATCAATGGTTTAAATTAATTCCACTTGAGTGATTTGATGGAGATATACAAATTCAAACCCATTGGTTTCATAGACTTCTTTGAGTGTGTTTTGATAACAATCCATTCACATTTTCTATTAATTATTCCTTTTGTGTGAATCAAGCAAGTGTTACAAGAGCATATTGAAAGCTAGTGATAAAATATTAGAACCAATGATCAAGCATTTCCTCAATAAATAGATTCCTAACTCTCCATGGCAAGTAAATGATAGGGATCTCTTAGAATGGTCAACCATGATAACCATGGTCAAATAATGCCATCCAATATTTGCATGGTTAGAATTGTCAACCAAGTTGAACCATGATCAACAATGGTAAACCATATATTAATGGTAATCTAGGGATAAATATATATAAGGTGTTATATAGTATTAATCTTCGGGTTTATCATATTAATCCTAGGGTTTAATATCAATATTTGAGTTTATAATATTAATCTTATGATTTATAATATTAATGTGACCATTTAATATATCAAACGTGTGGTTTAAAATATTAAACTTATGGTTTACAATATTAGAGTTTATAAAATTTGTGTGACCATTTATAATGTGAGTGTTAGGGTTTACAATATTAATCACACACTTTATAATCCTAGGGTTTAATATATTAAAATTATGATTTATAACTTAATAGTTTATGATAGTAAGTTTAATATTGATCCTTAAGATTCATAATATTTGGTTTAATATTAGCACTTATGATATTAATCCTAAGGTTTATGATATTAATCTTAAGGTTTATGATATTAATACTATGGTTTAATATTATTTCTAAGGCTTACAATATTAATGCTAGGGTTTACTATTAATCTTAGGGTTTATAATTGAAGGGTGTAATATATTGATCTTAGGGTTTAATATATTAATATTAGAGTTTATAAAATTCTCTTTTATAATATTTCATTTAGTACTAGGTTTTAATATTGTGATGTTATGGTGGTGCATAAATCTATCTAATGTCCCATTATGACAACCATTGTGAGAACGTTACACTAGATTTCAATTTATTCAATGTAGCATTAAGACATTACAAAATTGGGGTTTAATGTTAGGGTTTATAGTATTATCCCTTAATATTCCGTTTATAATATTTGGGGTTATAATAATGAGTTTAATATTAGAATTTATTGTTGGGTTTAATATTATGGGTTTTAATATTGGATTTATAATATTAGTGTTAGGTTTCATAATATTGGCTTTTATAATGTTAGGGTTTATAATATTTCTTTGAATATTATGGTTTAATGTTGTGATGGTATAATGATACAAAATCTAGCCAACATCACATTGTAGTAGACATTTTCTAGTAGCAAAAAATAATCTCACAAATTGTGTTGCAATCTTACATTACATTGCAATTTATTAAAGTTTCATATCAAAATTGAGTTTTAATATTAAGGTTTCTAATATTAGGGTTTATAAAGTTAGGGTTTTTAATATTATAGTTTTATAATATTATGAACCACATGTATTAATGTTTATGTTTTAAATTTGATATGGATTTAATATTGACTTCAATATTAATATTAGGATTTATACTATGAGTTAAGTGTGATATAGATGTTGTAGCATAATGTTTAACCTTTTCACTAAGTGAGATTACATAAAAATAAATAAAATTTAAATTACATAAAAATATTAAAATAATGTAATGTAAACATTTTAAAATTGGCAAGGTGAAATAAAAAATAAAACTAAAATAATAGAAATAGAAATGCCCCATCGTATTTACTCATAGTACTCACATGGAATATAACCTATTTAAAGTGGGAAATTAAACCACCCTACATCCATCTTAACACTAAATATACTAAGTGTTTAGAGAGATCAAATCTCTTTTCACTAGCATATTAAGAGATTTGATCCCTATGTGAGCTTCTTAGTAGATCCATAGGATGGATCTAGCATGATATAATTTTGAGCTTTCAATATGTTATATTCCACGTGCATACCAAAGGTTATCAATAACATGGGCCATTTTTTATTTTTATTATTTTGTGTTTATAGTGCTAATTTACTTTTTTGCCTCATTTAAAAGGTTTACATTACATTACTTTAATGTTTTTCTTTAATTTAATATTTATTTAATTATTGATTATTATGTAATTTGACTTAGTCAGAAAGTTAAAAATTAAGTTACAACATCTTGTTTTGTATTTTCTAATATTAGGGTTTGTAATATTGGATTTAAATAAAGTTTTATATTGTGACCATTATGACTTATACATTAATATTAATATAAATTATAAGGCTTAGTCTACTGAGTTCATAGGAGGTATATGAAACAATTGAAGAAAGGTGTTATGTTTTTTTTGTTTTAAAATTGATCTAAATACAAAATGATTAGACACCTGAAAAGTCCATGGGTGACTCTAATTCTTGAGATTAAACAAATTAAACTAGAGCTTTGAAAAATCTCTCCTTGATTTTGCTTAAAAGAGAAGAAAAATGTAGTAAAAAAAATGAATTTAGTTAATAAGTTAGACTATGCCATATTATAACAGAAGTAGTCTAAATTATAGAGCAAATAGATTCTTTGATGACATTTTTTAGGTTAATTTTAGACAAAATTTGGTTGACATTTTAAAACAACTTGAGTTTAAGTGGTTTAATCTTTAGATTTTGAGTGCCTGCTTGTTTTTCACTGTGTTGAATTCATTTATCCATTAAAAAAATAAATTTAAACAACAAAAAGTCACATTTTTTAATGAAATTATATAGCTAGATTCTAGTGAAGGAATATATTTAGTATATAAATTAGCCTTGGCCTATTATAATAATAATTAATATGATTAAATATATAATGAATGTCTTTATTAGAATACTACTTGCAAGTCATAATTATATATTAATTAATATCAATATTAATATTAGTATTAAATTGTTACCATGCATATTTTAATTATTAATGTAATTGATGTATATTTATCTATTTATATCAACTACATTGGATTGTGTTAATGTATCAAATTATATAAAACTAATAATTAATTTCAATTAGAAACATAAACAGAGAAACGACATTTACAATGACAAAAAGAAATATTTGTAAAAATATATGCAGAGAAACGACCACATGAGTTTATTTAAAACCTGGACGGATTAGGATAAAGATGTTCCATATAGAGAAATGATACCACGAGTATTTAAAGCAAAGGAAATATGTTACAACCAAAACAACATTTAAACTAATAAATCTATAAAACAAACCTTTACATATTCAGCAATTACGGATAAAAAGACGTGGAAGCTACTCACGAATTGCCACTACTACTACCGCTTTATTTTCAGTGGATGCTTCTCGCGAATCATTACTTGCTATAAACATCTCACCACACAGATTAGTCATTCCAACTTGTATTTATGATATCCTTCCTGAGGGGGCACAACAGTTATTATATAATTGTAAAATATTGTCCTCTTGAGGCACAACAATTATTGTAATTGCAAAATACTATCTTCATGCAAACAAGAAGACAATCAAGTAGGCAGAAGAAACCCTAAATGAGTTGGTAAAATACTGTTTTATATAAAGAAAATTATTAATAAAGTAATAAGGGGAAATTATTAAAATAAATCTTCAAACAGCAATTATTAATAAGAGTAATAAGTTGGAGTATTATAATAGCATATTTAAATGATTTTTCAATACTTAACAAAAAACAACAATAATTTTTTTATTATTAAATATTTAAAGTCATTTTCATATTTTTCAATTACACATTAATTTTATTTCAATAGATATTAATATCAACATTATTATTATAAATTTCTACAAAGTACACTAGCTTAATTAAGAAAAAATGAATAATTTGACTAAACATTCAAGCTAACTTCAAGGACACATACATATGAAATTATATCACATGAATTGTATAACTTTTCCACATTTTGGACTTGTAGAACTCAAACTCATCATTCTAACAAATACCTAGAAGTTTGCTTAACAAACAAATGCCACATAAAACTCCAAAATGTAGATCAATTATATTTAAAGCCATATCATATGGACCTCATTAGATTGTGTCCTTGGTGTTAGGTTGAGTATCCACTAGAAAAGTGGAATTTTCATATCCTAGAATAGAATTTAAAAATGTATAATGATGTTGGGGATGTTGGTCAATATCGAGTGAAACCAAATTTCCCTCTTTAGAACTTGAAAAGGGTACTTATCTTTACTTAAAATATCAAATATATGCTTGAAAATATAAATATAAATAAAACTACAAATCTGAATTCAATTGTTGAAAGTTTCTTTTCTTTTAATATATTCATACTTTAAATACCATAAAATCACCTTATTTAAAACACAAATTCCCGAATCAAAATGTTATTATAGTATTATTGTTGTGGAGTGATCCTTGTAATCCAAGATTTAAATGAAAAAACAATATTAAGATATTGAAGTTAACATAAGTTTTCTTATATCTCTCATATAGAGGCAAATATATTTAATACATGGCATTTTATAAACTTTCAATATGTATCTATCACCGTTTACATTCCCTTGACATTAATATAGAAAAAGAAAATTTAGAATAAAAGGAAGAAGAAAAATAGACATGCCATTATTTATGACCTAGAAACATTACCAGATGTTAGTTTGGGGTTGCTTGCAAAATAAATAAATGAAGAAACAAAATTATTTATGCAAATATTTATCTAGAAGAAATGCCTATGTACCCTAAAGTCATGGCATATCAACATCTACTACCATTTTAACTAGCCAACTCCTTCCCCAAAGGCACTCTAGTTTGGTTACTTTTAGGCATATCATGCATTTCACTACATAAGAAAATATAAAAATACTTTGTTTTAGATGGGTTATGTTTCTTTTAATAACCCAGCAAGCCTACGTCCTACATCCATCTTAACTTTCGATATACCAAGGGCACCAAAATCACATACCAAATCTCTTTTCAAGTGATTTTGTCCTCTCATGTTTGGGGATAGTGAGTTAAGATGGATCTAGGCCCCTTTAATCCACTATTTTTCAATACCACTGGTAGTTTTTATTTATTTATTTATTTGGGAGATCCATGGTTGTAGTTATTTTCCCAATACAAACAAGAAATAGGTTTAGTATTAATGACAATCAAAGTTTCTATAATTCACTATTTGTGTGTGCAGAATTCATGGTTTAGGCTTCCTGTGAAGTGTAAACAAAAAATGATAACCACCAATCACAGCCAAGTTAATTTCATACCTCCCATCCAACTATAGTTCTTTGAAAAATGACTAGATAACTAAAAATTATATGCTGGTCTTCAAAAGAGTTTCACTTTATCTAAAGAAAGAGAAGAAATTGGACCTTACATCATAAGTTTCAAGAAAGGAATATACTTGGTCACCAAAGGCACTAAGTTAAAATATCATCAAAACATGGGGAACAACACTAAGCATCTATGGAAAATATTCACACAAGTGGAAAAATAAAATAACTATATAATAGAGACTCCATTAGCAAAAATAATGTAAGATGAATGTGTAGAGTGATATTCTATTTTTTTTTTATAAAAAATTGTTTAGCTAAGACTTAAATCTTTTCCTTTTTTTGCAAACTTTACAAAAAAAATTATTCCAAACTGACAAATTTTCTCACCAAAGAGAGAAAATACAATGATTTTTATGTCTTTGGCACCAAAGAGAGAAAATACAATGAGTTTTATGTCTTTGGCAGGGCTCATTGAAAATTTCATCCCAAGCTTTACAGAGTTTCCAAAACAAAACAAAGAAAAAAGAAAAGCAATATCAATTGGACATAAATTTCAAATTTCAAGCTAATTTCATCCATTTTAAATTTTACAGAGTTGGACCAAATACATTTAATTTGAGTTTTTTGAAGTCAACCACTGCAACTTTTAGCAAACATTTACAAATTTCAAGCTTTTACTTCGACATGAGGAAAGAAATCTTGCATAATTAAGTGTAGCCTTTTTGTTTTTCCCTAGCTACAATTTGACAATGGGTCTCTCAAAATCTTGCTTGAATTTAGAGACATTTCCATAAAAAAACAAATAACAACATGAGAAATTTAAACATACCATATCTCATAATTCCTCTTGAATTTCTAATGTGTGAAGCGAGGTGTCTAGTAAAAATTGAGTTGCCTTAAAATCCTATGTAGCTAGGACATAAAATATAAAAAAATAATAACAGAGTAAGCATCTCACTAATTTTTTAACAATTCCAGAAAGAATACTATGAGGGTCCTCTCGAATTTCCAATGTGTGAAGGGAGGTGTCTATTAAAAATTGAGTTGTTTTCAAATCCTAAGCATCTAGGACATAAAAAATAAAAAATTAGTAAGAGAGTATCTCACTAATTGTTTCAAATTTAAGAATAGTAAAAGAGTTTAACCTCAGGGATAGAGCACAATATATTGTTTATTAAAACGAAAGAAACATATGTACATAAATCTTATTCTACTGAAAAACAAATACATATATAATACATATATAAACTTATTAAGTGAAAAACTAAACTAGTAGTACCACATAGGATTGTTAACCAAAAGAAAACATCACTAAGCTTTGTAGCAATAGCCAGAAAACTTTCTCTTCTTATAAAACAGAAAATGATTTTAGTGCTTATAATTAATAACCTTGTAGTAAATAGAAGGGACAAGAAACTAAAATAAAAGAATAGAACTAATCTAGGGTTTAATCTATGCATAACACTCTAGTAAATAGTAGCTACAAGAAACAAAAATAAAACAATAGGAACCGATCTAGGGTTTAAAATATGAGACCACAAAAACCCAACACTTTGAGTTCAGATCCATAGGATGCTCAAAAATGTCATATTAAAACTCGCAATTATAATTAATGTATGGCATAACACAATAGAAGACTTTTCAACAAGGGGAATTACCAGTAAAGGAATAAACTGCAAATATCTCCAAGCTTGTGAAGTAGATATGAAAATCATGGGAAGTTGAGGCCTCTAACAAATAGACTACAAACAAAAAGAGATTACTAAGTAAAATTTAAGGGTATACATATAACCAATCTAGCATAGACAAAAAACAAAAGGAACCATGGAAAAGAAGAAAATAAAGGAACCATTGAAAGGAAAACCTTCTTAACCCATAAATTGTACCCGATAATGAATGATGGATAATGAATGATGGAGTAGAAGGAGTAAAAAATAAAATGGAATAGAAAAATACCTTTTTTTAAATGGGTTATGTTTATATTAAAATCCCACCAAGCCTACAACCTACATCCCTCTTAACTTTTGATATACGAAGGGCACAACTAGTTGATCACTAATCAAATCTCTTTTCAACAGATTTTGTACTCTCATGTTTGGAAATCATGATTTAAGATGGATCTAGGCTAGTTTAATTCCCCTCTTTAAATAGGTTATATTCCACATGAGTACCAGGGTTTAAAACCATGAGTTTTCAATACTAGGGATCATTTTTATTTATTTATTTATTTGCGATATCGTTATCTAATAGGGTTTAATTCCCCACCTTATATTAGCCATAAATACCAAGGGTTAATAAGGTGGGTTATTTTATCATTTATTTTATCTTTTATTGTATTTTTTCTAACCTAGTTAGATTTTCACATTACATTAGATTAATCCCTTTACTTAGCTATTTACACCACATTGAATTACACCATCATCTTTTGGCCCAATGATAATTTTAAAATGGTTATATTTTTTTTATAACTAACTCATTTAATATGAGTACCATTTATTTTTATATAAACATTCACAGACTATAATGCATCACACTTTATATAAATGTCCATTCCAAATTTAATAATCATGTAGTCTAATTTTAATCCAAATTTTGCAGATAATTTTAGGATCTATAGAATTCTAATGAGAAAAATCACAATATTGGTTAAAATTGTATTTCCCATCAAAGTTTAATACTAATATTTTTGGCCAAGTGTTAACTTTTGTTGCTTAAAATTACTTTTTCACCCCATATATGGGTTCAAAACATCGAAAATCCTCTTAGCCATTCACATTATGAATTCAAAATTGTGGTTCCAAGAAATCCTATCCAAAAATATACCTCAAAACCTTATAAACATAAACTATAGCTTATTAAAAAATACAAATTATATAAACATCCCCATGCACAACTTTTTTTTTTAAGATGTGGTTCAAGAACACCATGGTCAATGGGTAGCTAGGTCCACAGAAAAATATAGGCTTATGGACACCGAAAAGAATCTAGACTTGTGGCCCACTAGCAAGGTTTCACCCCAAGGGCTTTGAGGAGATCGGACCTTGTGACCTCTAGATGGCGAGGCTATTTTGACCAACTAGGATAACCGCTTGGGGCTACATCCCCATGCACATATACACTTTCCTATTTAATATCTTCCTTTTTTCTTAAGAATCTAATCACCAACTTAAACCTAGATCATTTTTGTAATGTAATCTATTCAATGTGAACATGCATATAAGGAACAAAATTTAATAACTTTCTTTAGTTTAAAGTTTATCATGAACCAATCCCACTTATCCAACATAGCTTTTATCAAGATTTTTATTTTTATTTAATTTTGGGAATAAGAGACATTAAGAATGAAACTCATTTTCATTTTAAATTTTGATTTTACTATTTCACAAATAATTTATAAAAATAAATTATATAATCTATTTAGTTTATTTTATATAAAAATTTAATAATATAAAGTATTTCATTAATTTATTAATTTTTGTTTAAAGAGATTCTTTTTTATGTCAAAAAAGTTACATGGGCATTTAAACTTTTTTCAAAATTTTACTAAGCCCTCACTCCTTATCTAGATTTGTTTGCTAGTAGTTGATCACCATAATTTTAAGAGTAAGCCAAAAAAACACTTAGATAAGAAAAACAAGCTATTAATAAGAAACCCATAAACCAACAATATTTTCACCCAACCTATAGCCCTCAACACTCATAAGGTGCAAAGTTCATTCACCTAGAACTTGGAGTTGTTTTCCATTTCTTATATTCTTGAGGCTAGATGGGTCAAACCACCCTCTAAACTTAAAAAATATCTTGCATTTGTGTAAGTCATTCGCTAATGATATAATTTCACTATGATGATTATGTTTCTTCTCTAGGACTTGCCCACAAAAGTATCCCTCCATTGATTTCAAAATAAAAAATTGAAAAATGATATGATTTCATTATCGTAATTGATCGGCCTACAAATTAAACACAAATTAAGGCCCATGTAACCATGAGTCCACTCTCTTTTTCGATTAGATGACACATTTTTAACTTTAATATGTTCATTAGCAAGGTTCATAGATAATTGCATATCATATGCCTAATATTATTTATTTTTGTAGAATATTGTGGTAATATTGGGCACATTATGAAGATTTGAAGGAGAAGAGAATATAGGGATTTGAATAAGAAATGAACAATATAGGATGTGTTTCCCATCATTTAATGCAATTTCCTAGTGTTGGCTAGATCCACGTTTTGAGGGATTTTGGAGGGGAAAGTTTCCTCCTTTGAAGTAGAATGATTCCTCACCACCTTGTATAAGTAAGAATTCAAATTTTCCTATAGAGGCATCTATTTCTTACTATTATTGTGGAGAAAACTTGTTATTTAGCAACTCCACTTTCCTTTCTAGAAGGGATGTACTTGGATTGATTCAACTTTTGAAGTTTGGTGTCATTTTTAGCTTGTAAAATTTGGTTTTCAGTGTGGGAATGTGAGTTTCATTCTACTTTCACATCCTAGGAGATTTATATCCCACTTGTACAATTTCTTTATTTCATTTGAATTCTTTTTTCACTTGGGTCTCTTATTTTTGCAGTTACTATTCATGCTTCTTTTGTTGTAGGTCATATTTGTTAAATGATTGAAGTAAGATGTTGTGTAGGATATTTAAAATGTATAAAACATGATGCATACTTATGACAACTTTGGAAAATCATATTAATCATTGAGCTACTTGGATTGGTTTACTAGTTCACAAATCTAGAATTTCTCGAAGTCCCTTGTAGAAAAATAGTAGTAATTTTCTACTATTTTTTAGAACATGTTAATGAGATTAATTTGAGTTTATTCGACTTGTATTGAGTCATAGAAATATTCAAGTAAATAAAAAAACTCACCCAATATCATTTTCACTTGATTAGTTTAGGCATTTGGTAGGTTAACTAGCTCACTATTTCTTGAATTTTCAGTTTTTAGAGTAGTAATTTTATGTTATATTTTAGAACTTTTTAACACTCATATTTGGGAGTGATTCAACTTGGAATAGATTCCTAGGAAATCCTAATTAATAATAAATAAAAATTCAAT
>APFE030618180.1:145049-161868 GCA_000404065.3 Pinus taeda | reverse complement strand
AAGAGAGCATGCAGCGGTGGATAATGAAGTTATGAATGATCCTCAAGCTTTGGATGCCCTACGGGGATGTGGTTTGCTTAAATTCTTCAAACTACCAAATATGAAAGCAAACACACGTTTGCTTGAGATGCTCATTGATTATTGGGATGTCGAGGAGGAAGCCTTTATGATTGACCAGATGCCACTCAGGGTAGAAGTGGAGGATATCTATTTCATCACGAGGCTTTCCCGAAGGGGAGAGGTAGTACATTCCTGGGGCAGGACACGGAGCAGTCTCACAATAGAGGGCTACGTACAGATATATTGCCCGATACATCCCAAGAAGGTTGGGAGCCAGATTTCTATCACACATGTGGCAAGTTTATCACTGAGGATAATCCTATTCACCATAGCTCGAGTTAACAGATCGTCCTCTCTGCATCAGGGATCACGGCTAACCATGAGCGTGGAAGTTGACTGTCTCACTACTGTGTTCGACTGGTTTACTCCTCTTCTGGTCAACATGAAGAGCCAGCTCACTTCTATCAAGAGGGGACAGACCAAAAAATTTGGATATGGGACTATCCTGTGTACTTTCTTTTTCGAGAAAGTTTCCGCAATCCGTCCCACAGTAATAGTTTCCATCAGCACCCCACGAGATCCACGTATGGGCCGATGGGCTGATCTGATGAAATGTCTGGGGGGTGGGGAGGTCCCAAGGACTGCCTTTGATGATGACTTCTTCACCTGGTGGAATCAGCAGATCATCGCCGTAGATGACTACCCCTATGCTGGGCTGGATTTCCGAGGAGATCCTGATCTAGCATTACCACCGAACGCAGCATGGGGCGAGATTGGTAAGAATTTTTGATTTTACGATTTTTTGGATTTTTCAAATATAATGATGCATTTTCAAAAATATTTTTGATGGGATTCAAATGACTAATATGATTATCATGTTCCAGATATTGGGCCGGTACGACCAGATGGGTTCCCGCAGCTTGGACGGCGCGACCGAGGAGCCGAAGAGGCGGCTGCTGAGACAGAACGAACTCTAAATAACGTCCAGTGACACTTGACGAGACTAAGCTGCCAAGTACCGATGGATGCCATAGAGGATCTTCTTGAGGATATGCAACGTCATGTGGTTGGCATGCCACGTGACTGGGTTCGCACTTTTTGGCGTGTGGCCAATGCGATAGTTACCTACTTGGCCGCTCATCCTGAGCTGGGGCATTAGATATGTCGGACATGATTATGGGCATTTGAGTCCCGATTTTGTATATTTTTGGACAACATATGTACACTCTAGATTCTTTATGATAATATATTATATATATTATTTATATATAGTTCGACTTTTTGATGCTTGATTTTTTTGTGGATGAATGATTGATGTGCCAGTCTAATGCTTGATATCGATAGAATCAACTAACCAATTATGAGATCTTGGAATGTGCAAATAATTAATATAAACAAATGATCTTTGCAACAACCTCACTCTTAAATACTGGCGATATAAACATGGATCCCTTACCCGATAAATGTTGTTTAATTGTGACACTATCAATTGAGAATCAAGATAAACTACCAACGAGTCGATCTTGTGAGAAATTACCTCGGATAGTAAATTAATAACGGCGGTATACACAGCCATATTATTTGAAGCGGGACCAATGCATACGCCTCTTGATACCATCAATTGACCAATTAGATAATAGAGTACCTAAGCTGCGGAAGCGAGATTCCGAGTGCGTCGACTAGCACCTTCGATGAACCCAAAATAGACGAAGTCATCCATCAACACCTGCCACAGCAGACCAAAAAGTGTTGATATCAAAAAATCTCGATGATATATGTACAAATATACATAATGTACAAAGAAGCCATTGCCTAACTCCTACTTAAGCAAAGTACTTCTTTAGGTAGAGCTCATTTCTGGGCTCTGCCAGCTTGTTTCCCTCAAAATCGATTAACTCATACGACCCTTTTTCTAAAACTCGTTTAATAATGAAAGGACCGTACCACATAGGCTTAAATTTGCCTGCCCCCAAGGTGTCTTTATCTTGGTTATAGACCAAGACAAGGTCACCTTCAGAAAAGACTTGAGGACGCACAGATTTATCATACTGCATTTTAACCCTTATCTTATGAGCCTCATTCATCGTGGCGACATCTCGACACTGCTCATCGAGATGTTCCAAGTGAAGGAGGCGCTCTTCGAGACTCGAAGTCTCTGGAAGGAGCTCAACAACTAACTTAAGAGATGGAATTTCACATTCAACCGGAAAGATAGATTCCATCCCATAAACCAACTGAAAAGGTTTAAAACCAATAGCCGTCTTCACAGAGGTTCGGTATGCCCAAAGATCCGAATACAACATAACGTGCCAATTGGACCATTTTTTGTCAATTGTCCGTTGGAGGATCATCTTAAGAGTTTTATTGACTGCCTCGACCTGTCCATTGGCCTAAGGATAATAAGGAGATGAATGCTCCTACTGGAAACCCAATTTGAGAGCCAATTCAGACATCAGTTGATTCTGGAAATGACTGCCATGATCAGTGACAATCTCTCTCAGGATACCGAACCTTGAGATAACCTGATTGAAAAGGAACAATGCTGCCGTGTCACTATCATTTTTATAAGTGGGCATGGCCTCGGCCCACTTCGTAAAGTAGTCTACATCCACGATAATTTACCTGTGATTCGCCACTGAAGGCGGATTACAAGTTGTAAAATCAATACCCCACTTAGTAAAAGGACCGACGGTGACACCGGGAAAAAGAGGAGTTGGATGAGCATGCATCTTCCGAGTAAAGATTTCACAGGGGTGATAGTGTTTGACCGCTTCCACACAGTCTTTAAAGAGTGAAGGCCAAAAATAGCCGGCACGTAAGATGCGCTGGGCTGTAGCAAGCCCTGATAGATGACCACCACAAGCTCCACTGTGGCAGCCATTTAGCACTGACTCTGCTTCCTCTAAGGTTAAACAGCGCCGAAGGATTGAATCAACCCCTCGACGGTATAAGGTAGCACCAATGATAACATAATTTTTGGCCAGGTGATGTAATTTTCGACGTTCTTCCTTGGATAAAGTAGAGGGAAACTTCGAAGTCTGGAGCTAGACAACGATATCTCCATACCAAGGGTCGAGTGAAGAGATGAGGAATAAATGTTCATTGGGAAAAATTTTCTCATAAACAATATTCTCTCCACAAGGCAGCTCAGAAATTAGCTTAGCGAAAACCATGGATTTCTTAGACTTGGCAGACAAGAACTCGAGATCAAGTTCTTGCAAGATGACTATCCATCTATTATATTTTCCCCCAATCACTCGCCTACTGAGGACAAATTGAAATGGATTGACCACCGCTAAGACAAAAGTTTTGCGCAGCAGGATATAATGACGAAGCCGCTGGACAGCATGGACAGCTGCCAAGGCCAACTTCTCAACCGGAGAATAGCGAAGTTCAGGACCTATTAAGCCTCGGCTCAAATAATAAATCACATGCTCGATGAAAGCATCGTCCTCTTGAACAAGAACCATACCAATGGTTGATTCTGCTGCAACGAGATATAAAAGGAAGTCTCTCCCATAATCGAGTGGACTCAAAAGCGGGGTAGAGACTAGTGCCTTTTTCAAAGCATCAAACGATCGTTGCGTAAAGTCGTCCCATACAAATGGAACTCCTTTCCGTAGCAAATGCATGAACCCTTTAGTGATCTCGGCATAGTTTGCTATAAACCGTCTTAAGAAATTAGCCTTCCTTGAAGACTTTGAAGTTGTCGAATTGAGGATGGGGGAGGCAACTGAACTATTGCCTCAACCTTGAAGGGATCAACCCGAATCCCTTCATTTGACACAATGAACCCTAACAACCGACCGGACGTAACCGCGAAAACGAACTTGTTG
Source organism: Pinus taeda (assembly GCA_000404065.3). Lineage (NCBI taxonomy): Eukaryota > Viridiplantae > Streptophyta > Pinopsida > Pinales > Pinaceae > Pinus > Pinus taeda. Next base: position 157,972 of record APFE030618180.1, on the reverse strand, counting down.
GGATTCAAACGGATTTTATAAAAACGACATCACTCGAAAACCATTTGAAGGTGACTAGGATGATCAATTCTCTTTCGAGAACGAGCAACGAGCAACGAGATCATCCAAGTATGCTTCGATGACATGTTTGATGTCGTGGAAAGCATATGACATGGCTCGCTGAAAAGTGGCTCTAGCATTTTTAAGACCAACAGGCATCTTTCTATATGAAAAGGTACCCTAGGGACATATAAAGGCTGTCTTATGTTGATCTTCAGGACAGATAGAAATTTGATTATAACTAGAAAAACCATCCATGAAGGAAAAAATCTCATTACCCGCACACTCGTCGATAATCTGATCAATGAATGGCGTGGGGTAATTATCTTTCGGACAAGCCTTGTTTACGTCCCTAAAATCGATGCATACTCGGATTGTTCCTTGCTCTTTATCCACAGGGACTGGATTAGAAACCCAATCAGTAAGAGGAACAGGGTATATGAAACCCGCATTTAGCAGCTTCTCAACTTCAACTTTGATATCTGCTGCTTTCCAGGGTTAACCGGCCGAAGCCTTTGACGAACTGGTTTGGCATTTTCATACGTCTTGATCTCATGTTGAACTATAGATGGATCAATGCCAGGAATTTCTTCATAAGACCAAGCAAATACATCTCGAAATTCCTTGAACAGGTCGGTGTAAATTTGAATTTCTTCAGGGGAACACTCAACTCCGATGAAGAGATTCTCAATCATGTTAGGGTCCCTAGAGATGCTTATAGGTATTGTTTTTGTAATCACTGACATATTACCTTCGGCATGAACGTGTGCTGGAGCCAAAGGATTTGACATCGTACAAATATCACTAGTACAGAGCTTGGAGAATCTAGATTCTACCTCCTGCAATGGTGGAAGAAAGTATGAACGATGGTGTAAATCTTCCCAAGGTCGATCTATACCCATCATTGCTTTGAGAATTGCTTCTTCAAAAGGTAAAACTAAATCTAAGCAGTCCAAGGTAGAGGTAGAATCAAGGCTCCAAGCCGGGGCCACATCGCCATCTAACTCCTCTTCGGAAAAAGGAGTAGAATGGTCGTCTGTAGAGTTGACGATAGACTGATATCTAAGCTCAGCTGCAGATATAGGGAATGCCATTCCATTCACTTGTCCTTCAACTAATGTGGTTGTAGGTGAAGGCAAGGTCCAAGGGTATGGAAAATAGCGAGTTCGGAAGAACTCTTCTCGAGGAGACTCCTTAGATGATGAAACGACATTGATTTTAGCGAAAGGAGAGGGAAGATCAAAGGTGGCCATCAACGAGGAATACATCCCTACTCCTAAATTCTCAGTAGGTGGACGAGGGTTATCCATTAAAGGAACAATAGAGTCAGAGCTTGCTTGAGGATCGACTGGACAATAATCCAATTGATCAACCTTAACGATTTTCCCCTCATGAGGAAAGCAAATGACACGAAACAAAGTCGAAACAACAGCGTCCATTTCGTATACCCAGTTCCTTCCTAAGAAGAGATTATAGTCTAGGTTAGCATCTACGAATTCTACTTCAATATTGATGACCTTCCCCCCAACACATATAGGAAAGGCAGGGATAATCCCATGCGGCTTATGAGAATGACCATCAAATGCAGTCAAGACGGTAGGTGAAGGAACAGCCGAAGGCGATCCAATAGCCTTCCAGCATGACATCGACATGACGCACGTGGAAGCTCCTTCATCAATAACGGTATGAAAAATGTTAATTTTACGGTATGTAGACTTTATTTGGAAAGCCATATGATGAGGGAGTCGCTTTTTGACATTTAACATGTCGAAAGTGAGCACTAAAGACTTAGTTGGATTGACTGCCCCAATCGCGGAAAGTAAAGCACTTCGCTGAGCCAGACATGACTGGAGAACCTCTAAAGTGGACATGGCGCATGGACTTTGAGCCAGATCCTCAACAATGGAGTAATTCTGGGCGGCCCTAGCATTAGGATTAATAGTCGCGCGTTTAGCGGAACCTTTCGGTATCCGTGGTATAGTCTCAATAGGGGGTCGCTTAATATGAAGGTTGGTATTTCCGGGAACAATCTTATCCTTGGAAGTTTCGGCTTCACCATAATCACGTGACCGAGTAGCCACATGGACGTTAGAACCCACCATGAAAACATTCGATGATTTTTCCCCTTCCTGGTTGCCCCCTACGGAGGTTCCAGGGTTTGAACTCGCACCAGCAAGAAGTTGCTGCCCTCTTGGGGAAAAGGGTTGGTTAACACAGCTTGAGAACTAGAAGTCCCTTGCTGCCCTAACAAGCATTGATTGTCTTCAATCTTGGGGCAAAGATGAGTTAAATGGTCTCCACTACACAACTTGCATGGAAACTTGACTTTCTTTTTAGACTCATTTCTACCACCACCAACATTATTGCCGAATTTATTTGCGTCAGCCTTCCCATCCTGGTTCTTTTTCTTACCTCATCCTTTCTTTTTTCCATTGGAATTTTGATTTCCTTTGGGGTAGATTGGACGACATTAATCAAATATTTTTGGGAAGCCGTAGGGTTAGACGATGTGACTTGGTTGTTAGAAGCATTTTGTAAAGACAACTTCTGCAATTGGTTCAACAAGTTCACTGCATTCGTGTCTACGGACCCAACGATACCATCCACGTGGGGACCTGGCTTCGACTTAGCTATGTCAACCTTAGACCTAGGAGCATCGGGCAAGTATTTTTGTAGGATCCCAGACTGAGAGTAGATCAATTCTAACTGTTGGGCCCTAAAAATGTCTTGCTCCTCAGAATAGACTCCAGACATGGAGACATCCTTGGAGATCTCAGATTGTAAAGATTTCAAAAACCATTCGAGACGGTACTCCGGAGGGATTTCGGCTTTAATGAGCCTCTTTCTCCGTCTCCATTCCTGAATATGGTCAGAAATGTGAGTTGCCTTATCCTGAGGAAAAGTGGCCAGTAGTTCAGTTCCGACATCATAACGGACAGGCAACTGGAAATGATTTAAGAAAATATTGGCTAAGTCAGCGAAAGATGTAAAGCTGCCCCCTAGAAACTCTATATACCATTTGGCCGCATTACCAGTCAAGGTGCGTTGAAAAAGTCTCAACCTAATCGAGTCACCGATAAGGGAGTTAGATGAGCACCACAAATGGAATGTGGTTACATGGTCGCCTGGATCCTCACCACTCTTCCCTTCGAATTTTGGAATGTCCAAAGGGAGTTTGGTTGGGACCGGAGGCCAGACCGGATTGTACTTGATTGGATCATTTGTTAACTTAGTGAGATCTGGCAAGTTCAATGTTGCCAAAAACGGAAGCCTAGGAGGACCTTGGGGATTCCACCCAAGTTGGGCAGAACTCCCAAAGTTCTGAAAAGATTGACCTGGATTTTGGAAGGCACCAGGCTGCCTGAAGTAACCAGCAGAACCGACTGAACCAAAAGGCAAGCCTTGTGATCCAGAAAAATTCGGAGTTTGACCAACTCCGGCCGCAAAACCTCCATAACCAACAAAGTTTCCTCCTAAAGGATTATAAGGAGTTGATAACCCTTGATACGGATTCCAAGCCGAAGCTAAGGGAGGAATACTTTGAAACGAGCTAACTGTGGCGTACGGCCTATTCCCTTGTTGGCCGAAAAACGGATTCCTAGTTCCCACGCCACTAACCCCAGGGTTAGTCCAACCTTGGAAAGGATTGCTGCTTTGTCCTATAGAAGAAAAAGGCATGGATCCTATCGTCGGGTTGGAATGTGGTATATGACCACCTCCGAAAGGAAAACCCTGGAATGAAGCCGATCCACTCATCATGGACATGGCGACACTAAATGGAACTGAAGTAATACCCTGTGAATGGGTGCCAAATGGGAAGAATCCATAATCAAAAGCATTGGTTTGGGAATTTCCACTCGTGTACAGAATGGAAGTAGACCCAACTAAATATGTGCTAGCAAAAGATCCAAACAAAGAAGCAGAGGAGATGGAAATCGTTCCTCCCCCTTGTACCAATGTTGGAGTTTGCATAGTTGTAGCACTTGTAGTAGAAGCCATGCTTCTAGTAGTGGTCATCGATGGTAAGCGCGTAGCGTAACCTGGACTTGACGGTTTATGCGTCGGAGTCCCAATGTATTGTAATACGTCTGGATGACTAGATGCTAGGGGAGAATTCGGAGCCACTAATGACTCTGAGAGTTCTTCTACCTCTATGTTATTCTCCGCTTGTAAGCGAACTCGAGAAAGAACTGGAGTGTTCCTCTCTTGTTCCGCGGAAGTGCCAGGCCTTGCTTGAATACTAATGCCCCCGAGAGGAGGATCAATCCTCGATGCATCAACTGCCATGGGATGAAACCCACCAGTAGTATTACCTCTGCACCTTCTAGGAGAAGGCTCTAAACTTGGTGGTGAAAGACCACGAAGTCTTCGAGACCATCTAGGTGATCGGTCAACCACTTTGAATTTCTTGTTAAGATCTAACTAAAGACTCAACAAATTGGAAGCTAGGCCAACTAAGAGCACAAATCACACACTATAAAGTCCCTAAAGATAACAGTCAGTCAAACAACTTCCAAGTATTTCCGCTCCAGGTGATTAGGACCGGACACCAAAATACAAGAAAGTGAATTAAGGGGCCTTCCGAAGATAGTCTGGGATGATGAGGGCCCAGTCCTATCAGCGAAGGTAACAGAGGAAGTTACGCTGACCTCCTAAGAACAACCTGCGCTGGTGCAAGCCCCCAAGCTTCACAAGGGTGCCCTCCTGTAGTACTATCGAGAGTGATGCAACGTCGACCTCAGGTACCACAGGATTCCCCTCCGCATCCACCTGTGTAGATCCATAGGAGTAGCAACTATGGATACCAAGTCATCGCGGAAGCCAGGCAGAACAGTCGTGAGGTAAGTTTGGACAAGTAGGAGAGGGGGTATCTCTCTTCCCTGTCTTCACAGACCCTCGTGCTTAACTCCCAGATCCGGAGCTTTCCTGGTCTTCCTAACGCTATTAGATTTTCACTCGCTATTCAGACTCCTATGTTTGACGTTTAAATGGCCTTGGAGAGTTAACTCTCCACTCGCCTAATCCAATGCCCTAAAATCCTAAAACTTGTTGGTGTATCTAACTTAAAAGAAAAAATTTAGTGAATTTTAGTTAGCGCTTTATTTTAAAATAGGTTGCTCTTTAAGTCACAGGATAACGAAAGTGAAACTAGTGGTGTTTTTGACGCAAAAAGAAATTAATAAAAACGTAACTACATGCACATGCTCTTGTTTTCGTTTTTCGATGAAGAGCAATTTCTACAGGGTTCAATGGAACTTCTAATAAAACAAAATTTTCTTTTCTTTTCGATAATTCATGCTTCACACTCACAAAAGTTAACAAAGCTATGTATGCCTAAAAAGATATGCAAATCTATCCTAATGCAACAAATATATGCTGATGCAAGATTCAAAACAACTCTAAAAACAAGAAATGAAAGTTGCTTGCTTATCAATTTTTTATTTTGCCACTTAAAATGTCTAGATGGAATATGAGATGCTACCATTCATTTCGTCTAAACACTAAAAACAAGTTTCAAGACAAACATAAAGCACTTTCATTCACTAAAAGGAAACCAAATGAAAACCAAGTTCAAGAAAGCAAAACCAAGTTTTTCAAAAAGTTTTCTTCAAAGCAACAACAAAAGAGTCTTTTCAAAAATGCTCTCAACAAGACTGAGACTTTGTGATTGAAGAATAGGCAACAAACAATTTTGCAAGTTGACACCACACAATGGATGAAAACTCAACAAACATAAATGTGTTTAAAGATGCTCTTAACAATCAAAAGCAACAATGAAAGCCTTGGCAACAAAGACCAAAAAGATTACAAAGACAAATTTCAAGAAAGTATCAATCAACAACTTTCATGAATCAAAGAATTGGATGGTCACAAAAAGCGGTTTTGTCAAACAAACAAAAAGTCACGAAAAGCAAGATTTAACACAAAGATTGAGACCAATCTTTCTGCCCTGATGAATCAGAGCAGCCAAGATTCTAGCAAGAAATCTTGCGTGCTTTAGCAAAAAACGATGACGCTTGCAACAACAAAAACAAGACTAATACCCCTTACAATCAGAGAAAATTTGGAACAAGATGCTTGCTGTAAAACAAACAACTGATACTGGAAAATGACTGTTTCAGACTGAATCAAACCACCAGACAGACCTTCAGAGACAAAAAGATTTACAAATCTTGAAAATTGCAAGATATACGCGACTGTACTTATGTACAGATTGCGTGTATATGCGACTGATCCTGAGGAAACCTGCGTATACGCGGGATAACTTAAGGAAACTTGCGTATATACGCTTCTGTAACTAAGAAAAACAACGTATATAAAAGATTTCAAGAAAAATAAAAAACAAACTGAAGAAACTGGCAAAACTTAGAATTCGAGAACAGACCACACAACAACAGCAAGCAAATAGGGCACTGAGCCCTGATTGGCTTGAAAACACCCAAACTAGGAACAACAAGAGTGTTGTCGCCAGTGGAGTCACCAATTCTGTTGAGGGAAATGTTCCCCTAGGGCTTTTGGGTTGAAACCCTAGTAGACTGAAAGTTGTCTATATAGAGAAACACACTTTCACACAACCATTATGCTATTATAAGAAAATTATATGGTAAGAGAGGGAGTACCTTAGGTCCTACGTTTGAGAAGGTCCTTTAGGGTCCAAACCCTTCTTCAAGTTCCTTTTGCTCCTTTGTCCTGCAAAACAACCAATTCCAAAGAACACAACAATATATGGACAAAAACTTATAAAGAAATCATCTTCATGTTATAAAGAAAGGTAGTTAGTTATGAACTTTAAACAACCATTCACATATGAATTCCAACATGAATATCATAAACATAAAGAGGATTTATATCAGGAACGAAGACGTGTTTCTTTTATTATAGACAAATAAAATGCAAAAAAGGAATAATTTCACCTGAGTCACCTTTCGCAGGCTCCAAGCAAAGCTTCCTTCCGGATCCGTCCAACCTCAAGCCTTTAGCAAACTCCTTCCATGACTTACTCCATGATGTCATAAGTAGTGGATGAACATCAGCACACAAGGAAACAAGGGTTTCATGTACAAATGGGGGAAGTGCAGAACGCACAAGGGTCTTCAGACCTGGTCAGGGGAAAGATCTCAGTATAATAACATTTCTCTCTCTTCTCTCCTCCTTTAGGCCTTCCCTGTGAGGTCTTTTTATACCTCTCCCAAATTAGTTTTTTAGTTGGGAGTTGGTTGGGAACAGTTGGGCCACGGGCACTAACAGGTGATCAGCAGGTAAAACCTGCGATCTACGCCTGAAATTATTGTTGTGTTGCAAGCACGCAACACTATGTATGTGAAATTTGTAGTCGTGGTATCTTGATGGTTATTTGTTGTGTTGTACTCAGTGTATGTATTGTATCGTGTTATACATTGGGTATAGGTGTATGTATCGTGTTGTGTTATGCACCAGGTGTAGGTGTATGTGTCATGATGTATATCAGGAGTAGCTGTATGCATTGTGTGATGCCATATGTTGTGTGTGGATGCATGTGTTGTGATGTACATTGTTTATGCGTACATGGTTGAAGAGAAGAAAAGGCACTGGGTGCTTGCCAGGCATGGAAACTGATCCTATGTGTGTACAAAAAGAACAAAGGCAGAAGTAAGGACCAATAAAGGATAAGTATTAGTATTTTATTTCAGTTTTATTATACATGTGACCTATGATTCTAATTTATGATGGTTATATGTGATCAATGATTCTGGTTTATGTTGACTGTATGTGATTCATGATTTTGATTTATGATGGTTGTGTTTTGAGCTAACATGATGTGATATGTTTATACATGATGATTTGGTCAAAGATGCTAGTTTGACTTGTGACAAGAAGTAAACAAGATTGAAAGTGTGCCTTATTGACGAGCTACCAATGAGGTATGACGTGAATTTATTTCAATTTATTTTAAATCTAATGATAGTTATGTGCTTGGTATAAGAAAGCATGGGAATTTCCTGGGTTGGGTGGTTGAAATCAACTTCAATAATTAACAGCAGCAATGAAAGGAATTGGAACAGGCAACAATATGTTGGTAAAATATTTAGGAGCATGGCCATTGTGGGATATTAGTACGCAATAGTGTCCATTGATTTCCATGAGCATGATATGACCGGTAGGATGGTTTTGAGGCAGGTATATGCCTTGGTTGTTGACCTTCTGATGCAAGGAATCCTTGCCAAGGGATGGATCACCTGGGATAGGGGATGCTGGGGAACTGAGAAGGTGAGTGACTACATAGAAGGGGGTGATCAAATTGCCCGAGGGACTGTGTAGTAGAGAAGGGAAGGTTAGGGATGGATCAAATGCACATTGGGAGTGCGCCCTAGAACAATAAGCCGGTAACTATTTACTGAGGGGACATGTATCGTGAGATTGTAGCAGTGGACATTGGGCCTGATTAAAGTGCAGTGGAAGAAATTTGGGCCCGATGAAGCTAAATGGAGATGTTAGATCAAATGCGGGCCATGAGCTATGTTATAAAGCTGCAATAAGCGATATGGGTTTCATGTCATTATAGTTGTCATGTTGGTTTGCTTTTCAGCAGAGTGATCATTGTAAATATTGCATCGAGCTATGTTATAAAGCTTCATGGGAAGTATATTTTATTTTCAGTGGTTTTGCTGAGGTATATGTGTGGTTGAACATCGAGGATGGTGTTCCCTAAGGGGGAGGGTTCTATAACAACTTTGGTGAAAATTCCATGTAATAAAATTTAATAAAGGCAAAATAAAAACCACGGTTGGAGGGACACCTATTCCAAGCTGAATGTTGGGAAAAACATCCTAGTGTGGGTTTTCATTGGTTTATTATGGCTAAGGAAATTGGAAAAGGCAATGGCTAAGGGTTTGGAAAGGAAAAATGGAATTTTTGGCACATTTATTTATGAAAATAATGGAAATTAGGAGAAAAGGAAGGTGAAATGTCACATGTTTCTTGTGAGGAGGAAAATGAAGGAAAATAATGGAAAATGAAGAAAATAGAGGCCTAATTGATAAAAAGGCTTCTAAGGATAAGTTTGTACCTGTGAGGCCAGGAGGTAACTCCTCAAATGAATTGTGATTTTCAATTAAGGCTGATCATAGATTTATACATGGAGGGAGAGACCCTTGGGCTTCATCTCCCAATGTCCCTTCATATCCCTATTCTCCTTATTTTATATTTACATTATTTTACATATATTCACCCTCTCCCAATGATTTGGTGTCAACATTCCCCCCCTTAATCTGAAGGGATGTTGGTGATTCCAAGCATCGTTTTGAATATTTCAAACTTTTCTCTTTCAAGCACTTTGGTGAAGATGTCTGCAATATTCTCGGTTGTGGAACAATGGCCTAGATGGATTGTCTTGGCCTCAACATGAAGTTGAATCCAATGGTATTTTTTATTGATATGATTAATTCGATCATGGAACTTTAAGTTCTTTGGCCAACTTTATTGCAGAAGTGTTGTCAATCATGAGTGGAGTCATAATGCACTTGTTTCACCTCCAAATCTTCCAAAATTTTCCCGAGCCACTCAATTTCATTTTTTGCTTCAGCTGTTGCCACATACTGCCTTAGTTGTGGAATCAGTTGGAACTATATATTTGTATGACGTCTAGGAGACAGCTCCTGATCCAAGATTCATAGCATATCCTGATGTATATACCCCAGTTTTTTTTTTCTATCTCCGTCGAATTTTTGAATCTGAGTATCCAATCAAGTTGAAGTCTCCCACTTGTGTATACTTAATTCCAAAGTCTTGCGTTCCCTTCAAGTACTTTAGAAATATTTTTGCAACAAACTAATGTCCCTCACAAGGATTTTGCATAAACCTAGAAAGGATTCCAACAACAAATGAAATGTCTAGTCTGGTAGTATTAAGATAGTTGAGAATTCCTACAAGGTGTCTATACTTTGTTGCATCCTCAAATTTTTTTCCTTCAGTAGATGTGAGCTTTAATTTATGTTCCATTGGAGTAGTCAAAGGATTGCACTCAACTATGCCAAACTTGTTCAACAGATCTCCAATGTACTTCTTCTCAGAGAGGAATATCAACTTTAGATGTTGAGTTACTTAAATACCAATATAGTAGTGAACATACCCCAAGTCTGTCATTTCAAAACCTTTCCTCGATTCCTTCTTTATGGATACAATATAGATCTCATTGTTCCTTGCCATCAAAAATATCATCTACATACACCATAAGACATACAACTGTTTTGCCAACTTTCTTGACAAACAAAGTTGCATCATCAATATCATAATGTTTGAAGTTGAGTTTTAGAAGATGCTCAGTTAACTTCTCATAGCAGGCTCGCGATGCTTTCTTGAGGCCATAAAATAATTTTACAAGTGTGACTACTTTATGTTCTTGACCCTTCACAACAAATCCTTTTGGTCCGCACTTAAAAACATTCTCTTTCAAATCCCCATTCAAGAAAACAATTTTTACATCCATTTGATGGACTTTCCAACTGTTATAAGCTGCCAAGGTAAAGAGTGTCCGAATGGTATCCCATTTTGTTGTAGGGGCAAAAGTATCCTCCTAGTCAACCCCTTCCTTCTGTGCAAAACTTTTTTCCACAAGCTTGGCTTTCTGGTTGTCAAGTGAGCCATCAACTTTATAGTTTTTCTTGTAGACCCACTTGTATCCTATTGGTTTCGTTCCCAATGGAGGATCAAACAACTTCCAAGTACCATTCTTTATCAAGGCATCATACTTGTTTTGCATCACTTCTTTCTATTCAACATGAGAAGTGGCTTCTTTGAAGGAAGTTGGTTCAAAATCTGAAGACAAATTGAGTTCACAATCATAAGAAACATCCATATCAATAGGTGAATTAGAATCATCTACATCACCTCCATTTTTCCTTGTTGTACTTCTTGTTCCTGTATTTCCAACCTCATCAGGATGAACAATTTCAAGTGTCTTTGTGAGCCATTTTGGAGGACCTTTCTAAGATGGCCCAGACTGCTCAGTTGACTGAGTTCTGGCTGAATCAAGTTTGAGTCTCCCAATTTTGTCAATCACATCACTCAAAGTGTCATTAGTGGTTGGAGTGCTTCAAAAGAAGATTCCACAGATTGATCCAGTATAGGAATCCCCCTTCAAGATGTGGAATCTCATTATCAAATTCTTGGAAAGACTTTGCATGTCCAAATCTAACCAAGCGATCATGCTGCCACTCAAAAACATTGTCAACCTTGGAAGATTCAAGAAATATCACATCTCTAGATATTACAAACTTCTTATTAACTTCATCATAGAGATGATATGCTTTGGAGGTATTTGAGTACCCCAAGAAGATACACTTACGACTCCTTGCACCAAGTTTGTTTCTTTGCTCCTTAGATATCAAGGCATAACAGGTGAACCAAAGACCGTGAAATACTTTACCGAAGGAATGTGGCCATACCACATTTCATAAGGAGCCTTGTTTCTAATAACATTAGATGGACACCTATTATTTACATACACAACACATAAAATTGCACTAGCCCAAAACATCATTTTAACATTCTGGAAAAACATCATGGAACATACCATATTTAAGGTTTCCTATTCATTCTTTCAGCGACTCCTTCTGGTTGGGGATTATAAGGCACAATTGTTTGATGTTTGATCCCATTTTGGAGAAGATAGTTTTAAAATTCATTTGAAGTGTATTCTTTTCCAATATCAGTGTGAATAGATCCAATATAATATTGTGCATCATTTTCAATCCATGCATGAATGTTCTTGAATGTTTGTAAATCATTAGATTTGTTCTTCAAAAAATAAACCCAACACATTCTGTTGTAGTCATCAATAAATGTCATCATATATTTATTTCCATTTGCAGAACGAACAAGCATTGGGCCGCATAATTCTGAATGAATAAGTTCAATTTTTCTATGTGCTCTGGAATGTGACTCATGAAAATATTGTTTGATGTGCTTTCCTAAGTTACAAGCATCATATTGCTTAAGTTTCCTAGGAATTGTAGGAAAACTAGTAACAACACCTTTCTTCAAGATACGAAGGTTGTCATAATCCAAGTGTCCAAACCTAGCATGCCACAAAATACTTGATGCAAATGTACCTTCATTGTAATGAGAATAGTATGAGAAGTTTTGTGCACAAGTAGAGGTACCTTGCAACTTCATAAGTCTTTCTTCTTCTATCCTTGTCATGACATGTGAGGGATCTGATGCTTTTCTAACCTCAACCTTGCCATCAAACATATGAATGGAGTGTCCTTGCTGGAAGATGTGGACTAAAGACAACAAGTTTCTCCTCAGCTCCAGGAGATATAAAACATCATGCAAAAGAAAGTCTGGAGGACCAAGTAGTTTGAGCCTGATGTTGCCAAGCCCTGATGGTTTGAGTCTTGACTTGTCTACAAAGTATAATGATCCATCAAAATTGTCAGTAAATTCTTCAAAAAAATCTCTTCTAAAAGTCATGTGGCAAGTTTCTCCTTAATTAAGCAACCAATCATTTTTCCAATAATCAAGTGAAGCATTAAATAAGTCTTACGTTACTCAAATATTGCAATGTGCCACAACATAGTGAGTAAAGTCGGGTGCTTTACATTTTGCTTTGTCATTGGTTTTACATTTGGATTCATTTCTTTCTTGCTTAATTATGTCCCAAGGCAACTTAAATGTGGATTCTCATGTCCATCTCTATTGTAACGCATGCAATGAAGATCAGAATTTTCTCCTTGGAACTGCCTGTCCCCCTTGCCTTTAAAATTACTTCTTCATCTTCCTCTTCGACTTACGACAATAGACATCATTAAATGCATTTTAAAAAAATATACCCTACTGGAAATATACTGTAAAATATTTTTCCCTTCTAGTGGCAGACAATGCACTTCTAGTGGTATATATAT
>APFE030618180.1:57331-144715 GCA_000404065.3 Pinus taeda | reverse complement strand
AAAAAATACAATTTTGGTTTATATATGACAAAAGCATTATTTGGGGAGGTGGTTTATGGGGAGGGTGTATATGGAAAGGGTGTATATGGGGAGTTATTATTTGGGGCCGTTATATGAGGGGATAGGGACTCCACTCATATGGTGGGTCATATGCCAGTTTGGAGGAGTATATAATGTGGAGTTTAGAGGAGGAGTGGTGTGATACCGACCCAGTTTTTAATACTGCAACGAGGCGAGGACTAGTTGTATGTTGGCAGGGGATGACTAATAACTAACACATTAATGCAGTCAATGCAGAGGACTATGGTAAGTGAGACCGGTGGCAGATGACTATGGTATGTGGGACTGTGGTGTTATATTATATGAACCAGAGGGAGATATACGAGCACTATGAAAGTTATGCCAAACCAAAATTATATGTTAAAATTCGGAGGGAAATATGGGGAGTATGGAGTATAACACCAACGCTGCCACATTTTATATATATTTTTATGCCAACACATGTGTGAGAGGACTGGGTTTGGTAGTATGAGGAGAAACTGTTTGACGGAGCCACGATGGATGGTATGGTGGTTTGATGCCATGATGACAGAACAACGACTATTCATAGAAGTGGTATGGGGAGAGAAATAATCGCGGATAGCACCATCACTTAAACACAGTCATAATAGCACCACGATGCCGCAACACGAGGGTGTATGACTTAGACACGATATTTTCCAAAAACATAGTTATGCCATATCAAACAACAAAATATAGTAATAGCACTCAACAAAATCACGATACTCTTAATGATGTTACCTTATTTTAAGCCTTTGACCGTCAACCTCCCCATTGAGGTCGAGAGTTCAATCCTCTATCCACGCTCACCGCACTAGCATGCAGTCCTCCACAACCTTCAAACTATTCCACACAGAGAAAGGAGCAATGGCATAGGTGTCAGCTCTACAAAATAGGGAGAAAATAGGCAGGAGGGAGTTACAAGGGTAGAGAGGAAACCAAAAATAGAGCTGCCTCTGATACCATGTCAGGCCAGGAGGTAACCCCTCAAATGAATTGCGATTTTCCATTAGGGTTGATCATAGATATATACATGGAGGGAGAGACTCTTGGGCTTCAGTTCACAGTGTCTCTTCATATCCCTATTGTACTTATTTTCTATTTACACTATTTTACATATATTCACCCAATTCCAATGATTAGGTGTCAACAATACCTTTTTTTAGTTAAATTTTTGAGCTCTCTCATTATTCTCTCTCCCTCTCTCACTCTTGGACACTTAGAGTTTTCTTGGAGCATTTTGGCATTGGATCAAGAAAGGAAAAGAAGGCAAGAGGAAGGAAGGAGCAAGCAAGGAAGAGTAGGATCAAGAAACTACAACAAGATTCTTTGCAGGTATTGATTTGCATGTGTGTTTTCCTTGCTAGGATTGGCATGCATGGTATTGCATGTGGTTCTTTGTTGTTATGGCATGGGATTTTATAGGTGTGACAATGTTTTCAACATAGCCTTGTCATTTACGAATAGCCATGGTGTAATGGGGCTTTCATGTATTGGTTGTGTTGGATTTCTGAATGGATTCAAAGCTAAGTGAGGTGGATCTCCAAAAGAAAGAACACATGGCCTAGTGATCGTTGAACCAGACTGTGGATTGTGGTAAAGACATTGGCATAGAAACCCTTGAACTGAATTATGGGTTGCGGTAAAACCAGGTATTGTGTGCCTCGATGGGCCTAGGAATCCTCAACCGGTTAATGGCCAGATATATGGTAAAACCTAGAGGTGGTTTCCCTTGATTAGGCCTAGGAATCCTTTTCGGTGAATGGTGGGATATACAGTAAAGTCTAGAGGGTGCAATCTCGATTTAGGGCCTAGTGATCCCTAGATCAGATTGTGGATTGCGGTAAAGCCGGAGAGACTAGGAGACAAGAAAATTCTCACGGTAGGTGGAGAAATGTGGTGGCATCCATGATTGTTTTGGCCTAGTGATATGGTGGAGATCATGGTAAAGCCTGTTATTACATGTTTATTGTGTTTGCCTAGTGATCCGATGTGGATTGCGGTAAATCTTGGTTTCTATTGGTGAGGGTGAGGTGGTTTAGCCTCGGTATACCCTGGTTGGTTCTTTTGGTTTGAGTCCCACATTCATGCTTGGAAAATGGCATAAGGGTGAATGGTTGAAAAGAGAATTGGCTCAACCATTCTATAGTCGAGTGGAACGTGGTAGTCCCATCCTGGGTTGGCTTTTGCATTCATTAATAAGAGGTTCTTTCCTTGGTATATTATGTGTAAATGTATCGGTTTATATGTTGATTCTATGGCTGATGTTTCCTTGGTATTTCTATTGTTATTATGCTACTTATAAGAATGTTTTATGATAGTGATGATATATATCTATCCTCATATTTTGATTTGTAAATGAATGAACAATATATCTATGACCTAATAAATGATAATGCAACTAATGGTACAAGGGAACACTACTTCTTAGCAATTCTCAGATAAGTATTAGACCCCTATGCTTAGATCTATTGTTTATACCTATAGATTACATATTTGTGACATGTTTGATGAAATGCATGTCATGGCTAGTAGGGGTCTAGTCAAGTACTTGTTCAAGTAATTACATTTGTATCCTTATTCTACTGTTATCTTTTAGTTCTGAAAGTGTCATTGAGTTATGGGCAGCGACTTGGGCTCTGGGCTTGAAAAAGTGGTACAAATCCTAGAGTTATAGGCACAGGTCTCAAGAGAAAAGTCCCCAGACGCATGCATACCCATGTTGTGGGAGCGTCTGGAGCTTCCCATACACACCCTTGTCCATATCAAGGGATCATCCATGGGTTTAATGGTCTAAACCTTCAATTGGTCTCAGGGGCTAGCTACCTAAGTGGTTGGGATGGCTCTCGGGAGTTTTGTTGTTGATGTGGAAGGTATGATTGGTGTGTTTCCATCGATTCCATTTCCGTAAGGTCACCTAGGAGGTTGAATCCCATTATAATGGCCTCTCATCGCATATTTACCCCAGTTGGATGGCTACTAATAAGATGTGGGATGAGGGTGTTACAGAGTGGTATCAGAGTGGGTTTCACTCTCTTTGGGTCATATATGATACCACAAAGTGGTATCAGAGTGTGGTTCGCCCCTCGATCTAGATGGGTGGTTTGTCTTGGTCATGCATTCATGTCGGTTGCACGTGTGTTAATCATCATTATGGTTTATATGCTTGTTGCATATGCATGGTGTCGGTCATGGTTGTGGTGATGTCACCATGTGAAGGAGGATGTTGTTGTTTTGAAGTGTGTCGTCATGAGTGTATGACTATTTATGCTTGCATATTGTCAATATATATTGGTATGGTTGTTGTTGTCACGCATTATATCATGGTATGTGTAGTT
Source organism: Pinus taeda (assembly GCA_000404065.3). Taxonomy (NCBI): domain Eukaryota; kingdom Viridiplantae; phylum Streptophyta; class Pinopsida; order Pinales; family Pinaceae; genus Pinus; species Pinus taeda. The sequence goes on along the minus strand of APFE030618180.1, from coordinate 141,317 downwards.
GATATGGTCATGCATTGATGACTGGACTCTAGATAGAATGATGGTTACATGGTTATATGTTTTGTGTATTATATGTATATATGTTGTCATTATTATGTTATACATGTACTACTTTGATTGGTTGATCTTGTAGATGAGATATCCTCCCCGAATTTCGCTAAGGTGTGTTGGTTATTGTGATTAGGTTTAGCCGACATAGTATGCTTTGTAGGAATGAGATAAAAAATTACTAGCAAGATGGTCGGCTACAACGATTATCCCTATGAATCATATGAGCAACATGGTGTTGGGCACTCTTTTGACTTAGAAAATACATTGATAAGCTTGAAGGAAGAAATAAGTAGTTGTAAGGCAAGTAATGAAAAAATCATGAAGGCACAAGAGAAACAAGAAGAGGTTAATGCAATACTCCTTCAGAGTTTGTCAAAATTGTAGTGACAGGGGCCACTTAGGATCACCCATGGATAGGAGAACAAAACTAATGGGGCATATGGAAATAGGTCTCATGGTGAGTATAGGTGAGATAAAGATGACACAGTTAGAGATGGTAGATTGTTGGATACTCTAGATAGGAGAGGTGATGGATACAAGTATTATTCTAGATTTGGTTCCGAAAGGCATCATGATCGTCATCGTTATCATCCTTACAAGAGGAGTGATAGGGGATACTTGGAAGATGAATTTAATAAAGAAAAGCCACCTAATTTTTATGGAGACTTTAAGAAACTAGAAGATGCAGAGGCTTGGATACTTGGGATGAAGAAGTTATTTTAGTTGCATGAGTACATAGAAAACATGAAGGATATAATTGCTATCTTCAGTCTAAAAGGTAAAACAGACATCTAGTGGGAAGATGTGGAGTGGGTCATAGACATCCAAACAGAGGACTTAAGTTGGCATGAGTTCAAGAGGCTTTTTAGGAAGAAGTACTTGTCAAAAAGCTACTACGATAGTAAGGCCAAGGAATCCTATGAGCTAAAGACGGGATCAATGACAAATTAAGAGTACACGACTAAATTCCTAGAGCTATTGAGGTATGTACCATATATTAAAGATGAGAAGGCTAAAAGTTCAACGATTTTTCAGTGGTTTTCCATTAGCATTTAGAGATATGATTGAGTATGATGAGCCTCAGTCACTTGAGGAGGTTATTGGAAAATTGAAACATTGCTATGAACAATCAAAGCATAAGAACGAATCCAAAAAAGGATGGAGATGGATGGGTAAGGATAAAGGTAATGGTAAATGACAACCAAAAATAACAAGGCCACAAAATGCATCAGAGAAATAAAATGTGGCACCACAAAAGAAGTTCAATGCAGCTAGACAGGGACATGGATCACAACAACAACATAGAGGTGATGGTACGGGATGGTTGGAGTGTTGGAAACGTGGTGAGGAACTCTTTAAGAGAGATTGTCCATAGAATCAGGGTGGTAGGCCTCAGATCTATAGTGCACAGGAGGCACATACTGTTGGGGATGTTGGTCAGAGTGTTCCTTAGATCTATGCAGCACTGGATAATAGACAAGCATACCATCATGCATTTATCATTGAGATAAAAGATAAGCTTTGTGATCAAGTTTTTTCTATTTTGATTGACCCTAGATCTATTTATAGTTATGTTAGTCCTGACTTGGTGGATAAGTGTGGTTTTAAAGAAGTGCATACAAAATCTTGGTTAGTGTAGTTGGCTACAGGTACAAAGAAAAGAGTTCATCATTGGGTAAGAGCTTGTGCATTTGAGTTGAATGGCATGTCTACAATAGCACAATTAAACATATTGCTGTTGGGATCATATAATATGCTATTGGGTATGGACTACCTATACCTTCACAGGACCAAGGTGGATTGTTGTGACAAAAACATTGAGTGCTTGTATGACAAATGGGGAACCAAGAGTCTCATAGGGAAAGAAGAAAGCCACATCAGTTAGGATGGTCAGAGCTATGCAGGAGTGTTGGTACCATTCCATTACCCTCTTTTTCTTCTAAAAACATCATCAATTGTCCATCTTTTCCCTCCATAGATCCCTTTACATCCATCAAAATTGATTTGTTAATAGCGTTATAGTTGTTAGTTTGCATTAAAGTTAATTTATGAATTTTTACGTTATAAATTAGGAATTTTTAACAAAAAGGTTGCAGGAAGACATAACATCTTGTAAATGGTTTATCATCTGACACATGGCATGACAGGCAAGCCAAAGTAGTGGATAGGGACGAGCTCTCGAATGTACAAGCATGGAGAAAAATCGATTTTACAGCAGATCAAAAGCTCCTACTTATGCGGTCAACGCTGGGTCAAACCCCAGCCTTTTGGTTACAAAGGCAGTAAAAGCCATGGTCTCTAAACCGGTTTCGTTTTGTCTTTTTGGAAATCATTTTGTCTTTTTGGAAATCGGTTCATCTTAGAATGACCGCAAATCATTCCACTGTAAAAGCAGAAACAACTGCTTCAATGAATGTGCATTCGATTCAAGATAGGAAGGTAGATAAAGAATCTGTATCGTTTTTTTTCGGGACAAGTTACGATTACCTCTGTGTATTATTTTGGAGAACCGAATTCATACATGTGATTGCAATTCTCAGTGTTTGAATATAATTACGATTTCACTCCAACATTGTCTATGCGTTAATATTGTCAATTGATTGAGCTCATTCCAGTGTACCATTGAAACGTGGATGGGCCTTGCGTGGATTGATATACCGCGCCTTTCGTTTTCATTGCTTTTGAATTTACATGGAACACATTTCCATTGCTTTTGAACGCATATCGTTTAATGTCATTTCCATAGCTCTTGAATTTACATAGAACGCATAATGTTGATGTTATTTCCATGCTCATGATTTTGTCAATTCGATTACGATTTCTCACAAATAGTATTTGTGGTGATTGCTTAAATATATCATTGTTAGATCATTGAATCAGGTCTTGTAAGAGATTTGATCGGCGTTATGTTTTAAGGCATTTCCATAAACTCTGTTTGTTTATGTATATAAACTTCGGTGTGTTTTTGATTTCTTTATGAGTGCTTTAGTATTAACTAGACAATTTTTTGTGCATAGCATCCTTATAAGGGGACTAAAATCTCAGTCTAGCTATACTTTGTATCTTTGGGACAGTTAGATAATCTAGGTAATCTAAGTTTTAAAGTGAGGGGAAACATACCTCAACCTTCTGTAAAGAAGTACTGTCACCTATCAAAACAAACACTTATTTAGGAATCCTTTATGTCTATAGATTTTAGGCACACGCCTCGAAGTTTACTTACCCAGGTCGATAATAAATCTAGTCTAATCTAGCACCCTAGATTGGCCACCACATTTTGGCGCCGTTGCCGGGGAGGCGTAGTTAGAGGATTTAAAAAAAAAACATCAATGAATTTTTTTTTTTTTTTTAAATCAACAAAAACAAACCAAAAACACAACATAGATTTGACTGTCACTGTAGAAATCATGTTTTCTTATGCCTATATCTAGAGATAGTAGAGGCAAATTCACAAAAACCCCCCATCCAAAAACTAACCTATCATCAGGAGCAGACTCTCTGGGAAAAACTAAACACACAACACCAGCTAAGGAAACCATCATACAAAGATTAGAGGATAAACAAAAATCAGGCCAAAGACTTACACTTATTGAGAGATAAATCTTATTGGTACACGAATCTTAGAAGAAACATCTCCCTAAATCTTCTGCAAAGAGAGAAAGTAGAAAAATAACTCAACAATCTCTAGAACAACTCTTTGGAACAAGTGACACCAAACAAACAATCAAATCACCAGAAGAATCTATAAAAATGGTTGAGGAAGGAGGAGGATTAGCAAGAAGACCACTCCTGAACAACAACACGATCAAGGAGAGGAGGAAGAATCAACTTTTAAATTTCCTATCCACGAACCAGAAGACAACACTGATGAGGAAATAAAAATGAAAAACATACCTCCTTCTGTGTTACCAAACTTTTATGGCATGGCTTCAGAAGACCCATATTCATTCTTGTTTGAGTTTGAAATTGTATGTCGAACATATGGTTACACAGATGATGCCCATAGGCTTAGACTCTTTCCAGCGACATTAAAGGCATCAGCACTAAGATGGTTCATGGGACTTGGTGAGCATGCAATCACTGATTAGGATGGCATGTGAAGAATATTTCTAAGGAAGTATCAACCTTATTGTAGATCAAAGGATTCTAAAGATGATATCTTTAGGATGAATCAACAAGAGGATGAAAGCCTAGAAGAGTATTTGGAATGATTTGCTTACAATTTACAAAAATCAAAACATCGATCCATGACTCTAAATCTCATTAGAACAATATTCTTGAAGGGCATTCGAGATGAATACTTAGATGATCTTAATTTGATGGGAAAAGGTGATATCTCCACCTTACCTTTCGAAGAAATCGCTGATCTATGTGAAAAGTATTCCAGGAGAAAAGAAAAAATTGGGAAAAGAACCATATCATCCAAAGCCACAAAATCTGCTTCAACTAGTGCCACACGAGCTGGAATAGGAAACTTATTAGAGGAATTCAAAACAGATCTGTTGAGTACATTAGGGACCCAAATTGACACTCTTAAAGCTAAGAAAAGACAAGAAGAGGAAGATCAAATGATGGCTATATTTTGTCCGAAATGCCGGAAGAAGCATGCCTTGAAAGATTGTCCATTAGAGAATATTCAAGTTTGTGCCTTTTGTACTGAAAATCATGATATATTTCATTGCTCTAAAGTTAAGGTTTTGCAGAATTGCAATGTGGCAGCCAATACAGATACGGAGAATGTCTATTTTATGGGTGCAAAGAGACCATGGAAGCCAAGACCTCCACCTCAAGGTATGTTCCCAAATCAGAATTTACAATTTCCTGCACATGATCAGATGTATGCTCAGAATTCATGGAATGTACCCATGCCATGGCAGCACCAAAGTTACCCACAACAATAATGGAGACCATCCCAGCAATACTCTCAACAATATCCATCATACCCTCAACCATACCAACCATATTCACAGCCATATCAACAATACCATCAACCATATTCGCCATATCCTCAATCATATCAGCAATATCCTCCACAGCAAGTTGTTTACCCACATCAATCCCAACCCACTCAACAAGCATTGTCTGCTCCTCCACCAATAAATCCACCACAATTACAACTTCCATCTAACCCCCAACCTCCTATACCTACTCAAATCCCTGCTCAACCTGTACCAAATCCAAATAATAGAGTAGAGAGACCAGCTTACAATGTAGATGAGGGACCCTCATATCCCACATTACCCTTGCAAAATATCAATTTGAGGTCTGGGAAGGTACTTCACAAAGAATCCCCAGCAGTTGAAAAACAAGGAGAAAACGAATAAAATGAAAATGAAACCCCCATTCAAAGGAAACCAAACGATGACATCAAACACAAACAGATGCAACCATTGCAACCACCACCTTTTCCAGACCGATTGGTCCAAACAAAACTTCCCATGTCTATACCACATTTTGATGTTTTAGATGAGCTAAAGAATGTCTACATCAAAATTCCGCTACTGCAAGCCATAAAAGACATTCCCATATATACTAAAGCCATCAAAGAACTGTGCCTTAAGAAGCCTACTAGGAAAAGAGTTGATCCACAAACCATTCATGTTATTGGACATTTAGATAGCCTTATGACAAACACCATTTCAATGGAAAAGTATGTTGATCCTGGTATTCCCAGAGTCACTACAATCATTAACAACATACATATTCCAAACACTTTAATTGATATTGGGTCCGCCATAAATGTGATGACTCTTGAAACCATGAAAACCCTCTAGCTCACAAACTTGTAGCACACAAAAATTGTTCTAGAATTTGCTGATAGGTCTAAAGTGATTCCTGAAGGGATTTTGGAGGACATAATTGTTTCACTGGACTCTTGGGAGTATCCAGTGGACTTTTTAGTTCTTCAACCAAAATCCAATTTAGGAGGACACCCTATCATCGTTGGTAGACCATGGTTAGAAACTGCTGATGCATTCATAGGATGTCGATCGGGTAATATGATCATCTCACGAGGAACTGAAAGAAAACAACTCACTCTTTACCCATCAGCACAATCACCAGCAGTAGCACACAATTTATGGCTTGATGATAAATACAATGATAAGGTAGAAGTTCAATCTGTTTTCAGCATCAACCAAATCTATGATTTTCGAGAACATGATAATGATGATTTGGTAGAATTGTTCCTCTCTCAACGTGATGTGTCCGAGGAATTGAGGAATGATCAATACCATGCTGCAGATGAACTTCTAGCACAAAATTTTCAGGAAACATGCACCATTCATTCTTTGCAAACGACATTTCACAACATTTTCCCTATCCAATCCATCACAAACACACAGAGTAAGACCATAGAGATTAGTCCAGGAAAAACTTTGAATATTGGCACTCACCTAGACTCATCTCAGGAAGAGAAATTGATTCAACTATTAAGAAAATACCAGAAGGCATTTGCCTGGGACTACACCGATATGCACAAAATCCACCCTGAAACATGCACTCATCATATTTATACAGATAGCAATGTTAAACCAGTGAGGCAACCACAGAGACGAATGAATCCCATGCTTCAGGATATTGTTAGAGAGGAATTACAAAAACTGTTAAGAGTCAATTTTATCTATCCTATCTATGACAGTCAGTGGGTATCCCCATTGGTCGTAGTGCCCAAGAAAAATGGTAAGTAGAGGATTTGTGTTGATTACAGACAATTGAACAAAGCCACCCTCAAACATTATTTCCCACTACCATTTATTGACCAAGTGTTAGACACACTAGTTGGGAAATCCTCATTCTCTTTTCTTGATGGTTTCAGTGGCTACAACCAGATCAGGATATCCTTAGAGGACCAGGAAAAAACCACTTTTACTTGTCCTTGGGGCATCTATGCTTATAATGTTTTGCCATTTGGACTTTGCAACGCTCCAACTACATTTCAGAGAGTTGTATTAGCTATTTTTTCTGATTTATTTCATGATTGTGTTGAAGTTTATATGGATGACTTTTCAGTGTATGGTGATTCATTTGAGCATGCATTAACAAATCTTGAAAAAGTTTTGAAGAGATGTATTGAAGCTAATCTGTCCCTAAGCAACGAAAAATGTTTTATCATGTTAAATGAAGGGATAGTGTTAGGACACTATATTTCTTCTCACAGCATTAAAGTTGATCCATCAAAAATTCAGATCATTGTTGATTTTCCAATTCCGAAGACTCAAAAGGAGGTAAGAAGTTTTCTTGGGTATGCAAGCTATTACAGAAGATTCATTGAGCATTTTAGTCGAATAGCTTTACCTTTATTTAAACTTCTAGCCAAATATGCACCTTTCAGCTGGAATGATAATTGTCAACAAGCATTCGAAACACTCAAAGAAAAGCTATCAACCACACCAATCTTAAAAGGACCTAACTGGGACCTACCATTTCACATCTTTACAGATGCATTTGATACTGCAGTAGGTGCTTCATTAGGCCAAAAAGAGTAGTCTTGTCATTATGCTATTTATTTCATTAGCAAAAATCTAACACCTGCAGAATTAAACTACACAGTCACAGAAAAAGAAATGCTTGTAGTCATACATGCTGTGAATAAATTCCGACATTATATAACTGGTTATGAAGTTTTTGTACATACTGACCATTCTGCCATTAAGCACTTAATGAATAAACCAGTAACTAGTGGCAGAGTTACCAGATGGTTGTTATTCTTATAGGAATTTAACATCACAATGTTAGATAGACCAGGTAAGGAGAATCAGGTGGCAGATTTTCTTTCTAGACTGCAAAATCAAGGTGAGGTTGTTCCGGTTGAAGATTCTTTCCCAGATGAAAATTTATTTGCAATTTTAGTAGTGAATCCTTGGTATGCTGATTTGGCCAATTACTTGTCCACAGGAAGAACACCACCATCTTTTAATTCAAAGGAAAAGAAGAGGCTAATCAAACAGAGTGCTCGATACTCATGGGTTAATGGCGATTTATTTTACACTGGTTATGATATGATTATTAGACGATGTGTAAGAAATGATGAAATTATTGATATTTTAAAATATTTCCATGATGAACTGTGTGGTGGGCATTTTGCAGCTAAACGAACAACATTCAAGATCCTTAGTCTTGGATACTACTGGCCATCTATTTTCAAGGATTCGAAGAAGTGCGTGAAGAGGTGTGATAGCTGTTAAAGAATGGGTAGGCCAACAACTACGGATGAGATGCCACTTCAGCCTCAAGTACACCTAGAGCCATTTGAAAAATGGGCTCTAGACTTCATAGGACCCATCAATCCAACTTCCAATGGTAAGAGGTACATCTTAGTATGTACTGATTATGTGACAAAGTGGGCTGAAGCTAAAGCACTAGTCCGGGCAACTGAACAGACAATGGTAAATTTCCTCTTTGAAGAAATTTTTGTAAGGTATGGAGTACCAAGGGAGATAGTAACATATCAAGGTACTCAGTTTACTTCAAATTTAGTTAAGGACATCACCGAAAAATATCAAATCAAGCACAAAAGAAGTACACGTTACCATCCACAGGCCAATGGCCAGGTGGAATCAACAAATAAAACATTGGAAGGAATTATCACTAAGACCGTAGCAATTAACAAAAAGAATTGGTAGGAGAAGCTCAAAGATGCACTATGGGCTTATAGAATCACGTGGAAGAATACTATAGGATTTAAACCATACCAATTGGTGTATGGCAAAGAGGTAATGCTTCCTAATGAGTTTCAAATACATACCTTTAAGATGGCTGCAGATTTGGGAATTGATCTTAATGAAGCACAGCAAGAAAGAATTCAGTAGTTGAACCAGATGGATGAAATGAGGCAACAAGCAGAGGAGACAACACTCCTCATGCAAAAACAAAGGAAGCAGTGGCATGATGCACATATCAAGAAGAAACAGTTCAAAGAAGGAGATTAGGCTTTACTTTTTGACTCTAAATTCAGAGATCATAAAGCCAAGTTTACTACACATTGGATGGGCCCATATGAAATAGTTCAAGTTCATGAGAATGGATCAGTCCAGCTTATTACCAGTGATGGAGAAGGTCACTCCTTTCTTGTCAATGGCCATAGGTTGAAACTCTATCATAAGCCCATCACCAAGGAGGATTTTCTTCAAATTGTATCTCAGCAAAGGGAGGTTGAGATATTGCAGCCTTCAGCTGTAGTATCTCTACCTTAGTTCATTTCATTTCCATTTTATCACTTAAAAAAAAAAATAATAAAAAAATAATAGTGGTTTAGATGTGAAGACCAGACTCTGGCACACTCTAACCCATAATTCTTACTTGAAAACCAATTCTTTGGCTGGTAAGAATTCCTTGTTCTTTTTGTTTCCCGTTGATTTATCGCTTCAATAATGACTTGAGGACAAGTCAAAGCTTCAGTGGGGGAGAAGCATCAGCATTTTTGTTTTTTTTATCTCATCTCCTCACTGCAAATTTACAAAGAGTTTATCTCTTCATTGTAAATTCTCAAAGAAGTTTGTTTCAGCACTTCAGTATTTCAATAAAGAAGTTGTTTGTGTCTTTGTTTTAATCAAAGGGACCTGTTTTTAGCACTATGAAATGGGACATGTTCAGAAGACCATGATACCAGCACCAACAATAGAGGGACCTATTCAACAAACATAAAAGGGACCTGTTAGAGACTGCTACCTCAAGCCACTTCCGCAAAGCTTCAACAAAGTTCAATGGAGATCCAAAGGTTGCTTGTCACCGAGCCTCCATCAAACATCAAAGATCAAAGAAGTTGCACACATATAGTCTTTTCCAGATTTCGATGAGGCTGCAAAAACATTATCCAGATCTCGAAGGGACCTGTTGCATCCAAATATATCTCAAAGGGACCTGTTATGGACAACAAAGATTCATCATATCTGAACAAGAAATCCTATCTATGCATACCAACTCAACCCTTGATCAACCAATAAAAGTGTAAAGTATTGTTATCATTTTTATTTTTAACATTTAAATTCTTAGATTAATTTAGTGTTAAATGTGATGACTGTAATTGCTTATAATCAATTTCAAAAAAAAAAAAAACCCACATATCCACCATTCTCGTCATATTTCTAATTCCTACCATTTTCCAACGCTCTAGCCTATCCCCATACTTTTCCTACGATTTCTAATCCTCTATTCCACCACCCTCCCAACCTTGTTATTCACTCCCTATCAGCCATTGAACCTTACTCTCGGTCCAACATCTCCTTAGTCGGCCAAGAACTAATGAACAAGGGACAGGTGGTGAACTCTTAGGAAGCCAAATGTTATACGGTTTCATGCATTGATTTTTTTTGAATCGACCAACTTATGACATGATCGCTCGACCAAGTCGAATCATGTAAGCGATTATCCGTTATTACAGCCCCAGTACTTCATACATGCTCGCGACATTCTCATGATGGTATTCACACAACCCAGTACAGCTACTCCTCTGTCATTGAACTATGAATATGATTTGTTATTATTACATTGAATTGGGTCGAGTCGGTTATGAAATCCTATTTCATTCTCAGTTGTAGAAAGTGTGCTCCACATTAGAAATTCAAAGTGCTGTGATTTTTAAAAAAGAACGGAGGCCGAGAACACCAAGTGCTACGAGAGCAAAGCACAGTATTTGGGCTCACAAAAATTCTATATCCGCCACAATTCAAGGCCAGTCATCCGGTCACTACTCAAGCCACTGAAGGAGTTGATTGCAAAGAACAGAGGACACCACCAGGTCAGTTGTGTGGAGCGAAAAGCAAAGGTAACAAACTAAAATACCCTTGTTCGATTAATAAGCATAAACAAAGAGGGTTAGAGCAAGAGTTCTCTGTAAAATGACTAATAGAGTAGAACCAAACACATTTGATAGCTCTCAGTACCACGATTAATGCATTGAAATTTTAAGAGAGAAACATTGGCTACTCTTCTTGGAAAAGTTTAATGGAAGCAACGAGGAAGTGACTAAACAATTTGCCTTTACATTCAATGGGGAGAAGGTGCTGATAGGTAATTTCTCATTTAGAGTCTCAGAAGACACTATAGCACAGTCCTTAAGGATCAGCCCAGAAGGAGAGAAGTACTTCAAGACTAAACAAGTCAAAGAGAAATCATGGACCCAGTTCATGTCCAGGTCGAGGGTTTAATCAGTTAACTGGAAGAAGGGGGTCCCAAGGAGCTAGTTGATACATCCATGGGACGAGATGGTGTAGATCATCCAAAAGTTTGTTACATGCGAGGGTCGATATAGCATAGTCTATTTGTACCATATTAAACTCCTGTTACATTTAAAGGGGCAGTGCACTATTAGTTTACCATATTTCCTCTTGCAAAGCTTGACCAAGATGTCGATGACTATCCAAAAGCAGAAAGGTAATGAGGACAAAAGTCTATATCATTTTGGGTTAATTAAGATTCTCGTTGAATTTGAAGTGCAGAAAAGGGGCAAGACATGGAAGGAGTTCCTAGTTGCCAATCAAATCAAAGATAGAGAGGACGAGCACAATTAAACATATTGTTGTTGGGATCATATAATATGCTATTGGGTATGGACTACCTATACCTTCACAGGACCAAGGTGGATTGTTGTGACAAAGCCATTGAGTGCTTGTATGACAAATGGGGAACCAAGAGTCTCATAGGGAAAGAAGAAAGCCATATCAGTTAGGATGGTGAGAGCTATGCAGGAGTGTTGGTACCATTCCATTACCCTCTTTTTCTTCTAAAAACACCATCAATTGTCTATCTTTTCCCTTCATAGACCCCTTTACATCCATCGAAATTGATTAGTTAATAGCGTTATAGTTGTTAGTTTGCATTAAAGTTAATTTATGAATTTTTATGTTAGAAATTAGGAATTTTTAACAAAAAGGTTGCAGGAAGAAATCACATCCTGTAAATGGTTTATCATCTGACACATGGCATGATAGGCAAGCCAAAGCAGTGGATAGGGATGAGCTCCTGAATGTACAAGCATGGAGAAAAATCGATTTTACAGCAGATCAAAAGCTCCTACTTATGCGGTCAACGCTGGGTCAAACCCTAGCCTTTTGGTTACAAAGGCAATAAAAGCCATGGTTTCTAAACCGATTTCGTTTTGTCTTTTTGGAAATCATTTTGTCTTTTTGGAAATTGGTTCATCTTAGAATGACCGCAAATCATTCCACTGTGAAAGCAAAAACAACTGCTTCAATGAACGTGCATTCGATTTAAGATAGGAAGGCAGATAAAGACTCTGTATCGTTTTGTTTTTCGGGACAAGTTACGATTACCTCTGTGTAATATTTTGGAGAACCGAGTTCATATATGTGATTGCAATTCTCAGTGTTTGAATATAATTATGATTTCACTCCAACATTGTCTATGCGTTAATATTGTCGATTGGTTGAGCTCATTCCAGTGTACCATTGAAACGTGCCCTGCGTGGATTGGTATACTGTGCCTTTCGTTTTCATTGCTTTTGAATTTACATAGAACACATTTCCATTGCTTTTGAACACATATCGTTTAATGTCATTTCCATAGCTCTTGAGTTTACATAGAACACATACTGTTGATGTTATTTCCATGCTCATGATTTTGTCAATTCGATTATGATTTCTCACAAATAGTATTTATGGTGATTGCTTAAAGATATCATCGTTAGATCATTGAATAAGGTCTTGTAAGAGATTTGATCCAACGTTATGTTTTAAGGCATTTCCATAAACTCTGTTTGTTTATGTATTTAAAGTTCGGTGTGTTTTTGATTTCTTTATGAGTTCTTTAGTATTAACTAGACAGAGTTTTGTGCACAACATCCTTGTAAGGGGACTAAAATCTCAGTCTGCTATACTTTGTATTTTTGGGACAGTTAGATAATCTAGGTAATCTAAGTGTTAAAGTGAGGGGAAACATACCTCAACCTTCTGTAAAGAAGTACTGTCGCCTATCACAACAAACACTTAGTTAGGAATCCTTTATGTCTATAGATTTTAGGCACACGCCTCGAAGTTTACTTACCCAGGTCGATAATAAATCTAGTCTAATCTAGCACCGTAGATTGGCCACCACAAGGAGTAGTCACATGAAAGGGTGTTTGTTATTTGGAGTACATATCTCTAGTGAAAAAGGTAAGCAAGTTGAGGATGTATATGTTTTGAGCAGATACCTAGTTCTACAACAATTTCAAGATGTGTTTCCCGCAAAGGTTTCAGAGTTTCCACCTCATAGGGAAGTAGTATTTTCTATTGAGTTGGTGCTAGGGGCAACTCCAACATCAAAATGACCTTACAGGATGAGCACACATGAGTTGGTAGAGTTAAAAGTTAAAACTAAAAGAGATACTTGACAAGGGATACATTAGGCCAAGTGTATCACCTTGGGGTGCACCGGTGTTGTTTGTGAAGAAGAAGGATGGTACTCCAAGATTATGCATTGACTACAGGCAGTTGAACAAAATGACCATCAGGAACAAGTATCCGTTGTTGATGATTGATGACTTGTTTGATCAGCTGAAGGGAGAAACATTGTTCTCAAAGATTGATATGGGATCTGGATATCATCAGGTACACATTAAATAGGAGGACATTTACAAGAGAACTTTTCGGACTAGGTATGGGCATTATGAGTTTGTTGTAGTTCCATTCGGTTTGACTAATGCTCCAAATAACTTTATGTGTTTGATGAATAATGTGTTTTGTCCCTATTTGGATAAGTTTTTTATTGTGTTCATTGATGGCATATTGGTATATTCTAAAAATTAGGAGGAGCATGTGGAGTATTTGACAACAGTGTTGAGATTTTTGAGAGAGAATCAGTTGTATGCTAAGCTCAACAAGTGCAGTTTCTTTCAGAGTGAGGTACATTATTTGGGACATGTTGTCTCTAAGGATGGCATAAAAATGGATCTAGAAAAGGTAAGAGCTATCATGGAGTGGGAAGCTCCTAGAAATGTAGATGAGATGAGATCCTTCATGGGATTGGCAAGTTATTATAGGAGGTTATTCATAAACTTCTTACATATTACTTATCTTATTACATCATTGCAGAGGAAAGGTAAGAAGTTTGAATGGAGAGAGGAGTGTGAGGCCAATTTTGAGCAGCTTAAGCATTTGTTGACACATGCACCAATGTTAAATATTGTAGATTCGAAAAAAGAGTTTGTAGTATGTACAAATGCTTGTAAGAGAGGACTTGGTGGAGTCCTTATGCAGGAAGGACATGCGGTGTACTGAGTCACCGAAACTAAATGAACATGAGAAAAACTATCCGACACATGATCTTAAGCTAGGAGTGGTCATGCATGCATTGAAGATGCGGAGGAACTATCTTCTTGGCAGTAGGTTTATATTGATGAGTGATCATAGTGGATTGAGGTATTTATTTGACTAGCCGAATCTGAACACTAGGAAAGCTAGATGGTTAGCCATAATCAGTGAGTTTGTTTTTGAGATTAGATACATCAAAGGAAAGGAGAACAAGGCCACAAATGCTCTTAGAAGGTGGATACAGGTAAATCATATAGCATCTATGAGTTCCTATGGGACATGTCTATAAGATGGGATCTTGCAGGCGGGTCAATAGGATATCAGGTACATGGAGCTTAGGCATGTGCCATACAATAGAGTAAATGTATGGGTACAAGTAGTGGTATAGGTACATGTACAGGTGTGGGTGTACAGGATGTGGATTATTGTCTCATGATAGATGGATTGATCAGATTTAGAGACATGATATATGTGCTAGAAAATAATGAGCTTAAGAAGGTGATCTTGATGGAGTTTCATGTGAAACCATATTCAAGTCACCTAGGCTATCTGAACACATTTACCGAAGTGAAGAACTTTTATATATGGCCGAAGTTGAAGAATAATGTAGAAAAGTTTGTGGCTAGGTGCTTGGATTGTCAGCAGGTGAAGGAAAAGTGTAAGCATCCAGGTGGACTACTACAACCAATTCCGATTCCAGAATGGAAATGGGAGGTATTTTCCATGGAATTTATCATAGGTTTTCCAAGGATAGTGAGGCAACATGATTCCATCATAGTAATGGTGGACATGTTGACAAAGTTAGCGCACTTCTCTCTAGTGAAGTCTACATTCTCAGTGAGTGATGTAGCGCAGGTCTTCATCAGGGACGTGGTCAGGTTGCATGGAGTTCCAAAGAAGATTGTATCAGAAAGGGATGCAAAGTGCACTTCCAAGTTTTGGAAGGAGTTGTTTGCATGTTTGGGCACATAGTTGGCCTTCAGTACAATGCAGATAGATGGACAGACAGAGAGGGTCAATAGGATATTAGAGGACATGTTGAGGATGTACATGATACTTAAGCAGCAAAAGTGGGAAGAGTATATTCCATTGGTAGATTTCACTTACAACAATGGGTATCAGGAGTAACTAAGGATGAGTCCATTTGAGGCATTGTATGGACAGAGTTGTAATACTCCCATCAGTTGGAGAGATCCAGTTAACAAGGTGTTGATTGGACCAGACATGTTGGTGGAAATGGAATAGGAAATGCAGGTAATCAAGAAGAATTTGAAAGGAGCATATGATAGGCAGAAGAGTTATGCAGATTGAAATAGGTTGTTCAAGGAGTTCCAGCTTGGGGAATAGGTGTACTTTCACATCAAACCGAAGAAGCGATCCTTGTAGATTGGATCACGTGCCAAGTTGGCACCATGGTTTTTCGACATTTTAGGATTATTGACAAGATTGGGACAATAGCCTATTGACTTGCACTGCCTCTGACAATGAAAATATATGATGTTTTCCATGTGTCATTGCTTAAGAACTATGCTAAAGATGTTGATCATGTGATTAACTGGTCTGTATTGTAGGTGGATCCAGATGGATAATTCCAGCCGGAACCTCAGCGTATATTGCAAGAAATGTGCTCATGCTCCAAAACTGAGCATTTGAGCAGATTAAAGTGCAGTGGAAGAACTTTTGGCCCGATGAAGATACATGGGAGACGACGGATCAGATGAGGCCTATGTATCCTTCCTTATTCGCTGGTTGAGAAGATTTTTTGGTATATTTTTTTGGTACATGTTTGGTTGATGTTTGGTATATGTACATATGTATGTGGGTGTAAATAATCCCATGAGATATGTCATAAAGCTCCAATAAGTGGTATGGGTGTCATGTAATTATATTTTTCATGTTGTTATGTTGTCATGTTGGTTTGCTTTTCAGTAGGGTGATCATTTTAAATACTGCATCAAGCTACGTTATAAAGCTCCATGGGCAGTATGTTTACTTTTCTGTGGTTTCGCTAAGGTATAGGTGTGGTTGAACAAAGAGAACGGTGTCCCCCAAGGGGGAGGGTTCTGTAACAACCCTGGTGAAAATTTCGTGTAATAAAATTTAATAAAGGAAAAAATAATAACCATGGTTGATGGTACACTTATTCAAAGCTGAATGTTGGGAAAAACATCCTAGTGTGGGTTTTCATTGGTTTATTATGGCTAAGGAATTGGCAAAGGCAATGGCTAAGGCTTTGGAAAGGAAAAATGGCATTTTTGGCACATTTATTTTTGAAAACAATGGAAATTAGGAGAAAAGGAAGGTGAAAGGTCATAGGTTGCATGTGAGGAGGAAAATGAAGGAAAATAATGGAAAATGAAGAAGATAGAGCCCTAATTGATAAAAAGGCTTGTGAGGATCAGTTGGTACATTTTGTCAGTTCAGTTTTGGAGCTCTCTCATTATTCTCTCTCTCTCACTCTTGGAAACTTAGAGTTTTCTTGGAGCACTTTGGCATTGGATCAAGAAAGGTGAAGAAGGCAAGAGGAAGGAAGGAGCAAGCAAGGAAGACCATGATCAAGCAACTACAACATGATCCTTAACGCGTATCAATTTGCATGTGTGTTTTCCTTTCTAGATTTAACATGCATGGTATTGCATGTGGTTCTTTGTTGTTATGGCATGGGATTTTCCATGTGTGACAATGTTTTCAGCCTAGCCTTGCCATTTTCGAATAGCCATTGTGTGATGGGGTTCTTAGTGGAGCTAGATTTCTAGATGGATTCAAAGCTGAGTGAGGTGGATCTCTGAAAGAAAGAACACATGGCATAGTGATCCTTGAACTAGACTATGGATTGCGGTAAAGCCAATGGCCTAGTGGCACCTGAACCAAACTGTGGGTTGCTGTAAAGCCAAGTATTGTGTGCCTCGGTGGGCCCAGGAATCCTCGACCGATTAATGGTAGGATATATGCTAAATCCTAGAGGTGGTTGCCCTTGATTGGGCCTAGGAATCCTTGTTGGTGAATGGAGGGACCTAAGATAAATCCTAGAGGGTGGAGTCTCGGTTTAGGGCCTAGTGATCCCTGGATCAAATTGTGGATTGTGATAAATCATAAGATACTAGGAGATAGGAAAATTCCTCATGGTTTAGGTGGAGAAATCGGGTGGAATCCATACTTGTTTTGGCCTAGTGATCTGGTGGAGATCATGGTAAAGTCTATTATTACACTTTTATTATGCTGGACTAGTGATCCGATGTGGATTGCGGTAAAGCCTGGTTTCTATTAATGAGGGTGAGGTGTTTTAGCCTCGAGATGACCTGGTTGGTTCTTTTGGTTTGAGTCCCAGATTCATGCTTGGAATATGGCATGGGGGTAAATGACTAAAGAGAGAATTGGCTCAACCATTATATGGCCGAGTGGAACATGATCGTACCATCCCAGGTTGGCTTTTGCATTCACTAATAATAGGTTATTTCCATGGCATCTTATGTGTAAATGTACTGGTTTATATGTGGATTCTATGGATGATGTATCCTTGGTATTTTTGTTGTTATTAAGCTAGCAATAAGCATGCTTTGTGACAGTGATGATGTATGACTCTCCTCATGTTTTGATTTGTAAATGAATGAACGATGTATCTATGACCTAATAGATGATATTGTTGCTAATGGTATAAGGGAACAATGCTTCTTAGTGATTCTCAAATAAGTATGAGACCCTTGTGCTTAGATCTATTGTTTAAACCTGTAATTTACATATCTGTGACATGTTTGACGAAATTCCTGTCATGGCTAGTAGGGGTCCAATTAAGTCCTTTGTTATGCTTTTGACCTACGAGAATTACATAATACTAGAAATACAAAGAAACATAGCCTAGAACACAGAATTATCACATGAAATGAGAAAAATTGCAAACTATTTTATTATTGAGAATCAGATTCATTGTTCACTTGCCTCTTCGAGGGGGCAACCTCTAGCATAGTAAAGTTCGATTACAATAAGACTCGATGATCCTTCCCTTACTAACTACGACTATTTGTAGATAAATGACATCCAACACCCTAACTACTGCTGGCCCCTTGCATAACAGGTTAACCACTTTATTTATTAACTATGGCCCATTTACAAATAATTGTGGTCCCTTTTCTCTAATGTGGGTCAACCACTTACAATTATTAATGCGGACTTTATTGTCTCTCTACTTAACTATGAATCTGAATCAACCCATTGGGATTATTACCTAAATAAAGGAGCTAGGTTTGGACCCTAACACGCCCTCCCCCATCAAAAGAATCCTTATCCTCAAGGCTGAATCTATGGAAAATGATAAAGAATAGTGGTTGGTTCCCAGGTTGCATCTTCTAGAGAGGTGTCTTTCCACTTGATGAGGACTTCCTTGATCATGCGTACGCAAAGATGTCTTTCACGAGTATTGAGGGCTTGTTCTGGTCGGAGCCAAAGTGAACCTTCCTCATCCAATTCAGGAAGACTTGTTTGAACTTTGCAATTGTTCCCCATCACTTTCTTGAGGCATGATACATGGAAGATCAGATGGATTTTTGAAGTAGGTGGCAAGGCTAGTTTGTAGGTGACTGCTCCTATGCTCTAAAGTATCTGATAGGGTCCACAAAATTTTGGTGTTGATTTCTGGCAACTCTTTTCTTTGAGAGATGTTTGCTTATATGGTTGGAGTCACATGAATATCCGATCCCCTTCTTGAAATGTGCACTCAAAATGATGTTGGTCTGCCTGTTGCTTCATTTGGTTCTGATCTTGATGTAGATGATATTTGAGATGAGCTATCATGGTGACACGGTTCTATAGGATTTGATCAACTACCTGTACTTTAAAACATCTAGGGATATAAGAAATAGGTGAAGGTGGGAGTTGGCCATACATTGCCTCATATGGAGTCATCTTGGCGGCTTCATGATAGTTAGTATTATACCACCATTCAGCTAAAGGTAGCCATTATACCCATTGGTGCTGCTTTTCTAAAGTTAAACACCTTAAATATGTCTCCAAACATTCATTGACTGATTTTGTTTGACCGTCGGTTTGCAGATGATAGGCGATACTTAGTTGGAGTTTCGTTCACTGTAGCTTGTAAAACCATTGCCAAAATTTGTTGAGGAAGGTGGGGTCACGATCAGACATAATGGAACTTAGCATGCCATGCAGTTTGAAGATCTGGTCCAAGAAAAATTGAGCCACCAAAGTGGGGGTAAATGGGTGTGGTAGAGCGCAAAAATGAGCATATATAGAAGTTTGTCCACAACCATCATGATGACTGATTTGTTTCCTAACTTTAAGAGACTAGTGATGAAATCCATGGAAACATCTATCTAGATAGAGGCAGGGAGTGGCAATGGTTGCAAGGTTCCCGGTAACATGACAATTTTCCCTTTGTTACGTTGGCACACATCACATTTAGCTACAAAAATGCCATTCCAAAAGAAAGAATGACATGTGTGAGCATAAGTCTTCTGAAATCCTGAAAGTCCTGCAGTTCGAGATGAGTGTAGCTCGTCCAATTTGTGGGTTTTGAAGGTGGATGTTGGTGATATAACTACTCAATCCTTTTAGTGAATAATCTCATCCTTGCAAGAGTAGTCGGCTGAGGAATTAGGATATTTTCTCAAGTTATTAATGAGTTGGGAAAGAGAGGGGTGGGAGAACCATTCCTTGTGGGCCTCCTCAATCCAATTTGGTATGGTTAGAGAGATTGATAGAAAGGTTCTCTCATCCTCAAATTGGCGCCATAAAGTATCAACTTCTACATTTTCATGCCCTTTCTTGTAAATTATCTCATAATCATATCCCAACATTTTGGCAAGCCATTTATTTTGATGTGGTGATGATAGCTGCTGCTCCAGAAAATATTTTAGGCTTTGATGGTCCGTGCATATTTGGAAACATTTCCCCAACAAATATGACCGCCAAGTGTCTACTACCTGTAAGATGGCCATCATTTCTTTCTCATAAGTCAATTGACCTAGATGTTTGCCACTGAGTTGTTGGCTGCTGAAAGCTAATGGTATACCTTCCTACATTAATACAACGCCAATACTTTTATTGACTAAATCACATTCAATCACAAAATTTTTGGTGAAGTCTGGAAGGGCCAATACAGGAGTGAAGCACATGGCCTGTATAAGAGCCAAGAGGGCATGCTGATTTGCATCATTCCAGAGAAATGAATTTTTATTGAGAAGATTAGTGAAGGGTCTAGCAATGCACCCATAATTGCGGACAAATTTGTGATATTAGCTAGTAATACCCAAGAATCCCGTCAAACTCTTCAAGGTTTTTGGT
This sequence comes from Pinus taeda, assembly GCA_000404065.3. Lineage (NCBI taxonomy): Eukaryota > Viridiplantae > Streptophyta > Pinopsida > Pinales > Pinaceae > Pinus > Pinus taeda. The sequence continues at coordinate 120,720 of APFE030618180.1, read as the reverse complement.
TGGGGCCAATCTTGCATTACCTGAATCTTTTTTGGATCAACCGTCACTCTTTCACGAGCCACTATGTGTCCCAAATACTTGAATTTTTCTATGCCAAAAGAGTACTTAGATAGTTTGACAAATAATTTATGATCTCGAAGCAGTTGCAATATCTGGTCTACATGCTTAAGATGTTTGTCCCAAGTTATGGTGTAAATGAGATTGTCATCAAAGAAGACCAGGACAAATTTTCGGAGATATGGTTTCAACAGGTGGTCCATGAGGCTTTGAAAAGTAGATGGAGCATCAGAGAGACCAAATGGCATGACCAGGAAATCATAGTGGCCTTCATGAGTTCAAAAGGACGTCTTAGGAATGTCTACTTCCTTCATGAGTATTTGGTGATAGCTCGAGTGGAGGTCTAGCTTGGTAAATAATTGAGCACCATGCAGGACATCAAGAAGATAATCAACAACTCGAGTAAGAAATTTGTCCATAATAGTGGGCTTGTGGAGGGCCTGAAAGTCCAGACACATGCGCCATTCTCCATATTTATTTAGAACCATGACCATTAGAGATGAATAAAGACTGATGTTGGGACGAATAACTCCAACTTCTAGGAGTTCCTTGATTATTTTTTCAATTTCATTCTTTTGGGAAAAAGGATATCGATATGGGCAGACACTAGGTGATTGGGCCCCCAAGACCAAAGGGATGCTATGATCATGTTCACCCCTAGAGGGTGGAATCCCTTTAGGTTTTTCAAAGACCCATTGGTGGTGATCTAAGACCTATTGCATTTTAGGATGAATATGAGGAGTAGTGGATTCAATGTCTTGGATGGCATTAAATTGGGTGACTACTCCATGATGGACTTTTTAAAAAAGATTTTCCATTTGATGTGAGCTGACTCATAGCAGGAGCACTTGCGTGGAGTCCCCTTAATGTATGAATGCGGTCATTCTCCTTAAATCTCATACATAACTCCTGGAAATCCATTGTGATAGAGCCCAGTGAGTGAAGCCATTCAACACCTAGGATAATGTTGCAACCACCCATTTCAATAACAAACATGTTGGTCTTTAGGTGGTAGTCTCCGATCTAAAGCTCAATATTTTCACAACGACCTTCACATTTCATGGTCCCTCATCAGCGGTAAGGACTTGGAAATTAGATACCGCCCACACAAAGTAATGAACAACTTCTGCAGCTCTCTTATGGGTAAAGTTATGAGTTCTACCACTATCAATCAATACTACTACTAGTTGATGTTTAATAAAGCCTCAAATTTTGAGAGTTCGAGGCGGAGAAATGTCAGCCAAGGCATGTAGTGATATAACCGACTCATCTATTGTAGCTATGAGATCATTGTTGGTTTGGGTTTCCTCGAATTCATCCTCAGCTACCTCAAAGGATGGAGCTTCCTCTGCTGAGCTGTTATCAGTAGCATCAATTTGAAAGAATTTTGGTTGCTTGCATCTATGTCCATAAGAGTACTTGTCATCACAGTAGTACTACAATCCTTGTTTTCTTATTTCAGCCATTTCTATTGGTGATACCTTTTGAACCTTAAGTGTTTGGGTGGGGCCTTGAGCTTAGGTGGAACGCACCTTGGCGACAATTTTTTGGATGATGGGAATGAGCATCTAAGGCGATTTCCGCATCTAAGGCCTTCCTACATGTGTCCAACCAAGTAGCTGGGTGGTGCATCTGAACATGGGCTTGGATGGCTTATTTTAGGCCACTGATGACTCCAATTAGAAGTTATCTCCTAGACTGTCAGTTCTGATGGAAAATTGCACAAAGGCTGAAATGTAGTCCTTTACTGTACCTGTTTTCCGGAGCTTAGTGAGGCGGCCCAAAAAATTAGATTCTAGGTCAAAGCGATCACATATGGCTTTTGAGAACATGTGCGATGTTAATTTCCCTAGATAACATTTTTTATGCCAATGCCACCATTTCCATCTCTCTTGGTCTAAGTAAAGGGTTCCCACATGTAGTTTAGTTTCATCTTCATAGATGTCATTAAGGGAGAAAGACTGTTCCATTTGTGCTACCCATAATACAAGATTAGAGCCATGAAATTTGTACATGTCCAGATTGGGAGTCCGGTGGTTGGAATGGTGGTGATTTCCATGAAAGTGAAGGTGATGGTTAGATTCTCCTTCTATATGTGCACCAACACTAGGCTCCTCCCAATGAGAATTTGTCATAAGTTCTGTTAGTTGTGAGAGATTTGTGTTAACATTTTCCATATTGTTATGGAATTCTGCGAACCTCTTTTCAAGGTTTTCTATCCTCTCAAAAGCCATAAATTGAGATATGTTACCTAGCATTCACCACCTCAATCAATTACTTAAGAGTAGTCTTCTTGGAAAGAGGGTGATCTCGGGAGTCTAATGGCATGGGTCACTTGAGGGCACATCGAATTTTTTTTTGGGGCCATCGGAAAATTGGGGGCTTACAAGTGAATTGTACTACTGCGACCAACTCGTCGTCCTGAAGCTTATGGGCTAAGTCTCTTGCAAGCGTCCCGAGATGGTCTCAGACTTTTTATTTTTTATTTTTATTTCTTTTTATAGTCCGAAAGGAGTTTTACTCCATGTTGATTAATATTGCAGTGTCCGAATTCCAGAAAGCTTGATACTGTCCAATGTCCTGTGAAAATCAAGCCTGTACTATAGCAACAGAACCTAAATGTCTTGGTCCTAATGAATGTGCTGCGACAATCTGATCTGGACTATGGCGGCCAAAACTCTTATTGCACAAACAATCTGATCAATGTTGTGAAAACCCCAACTGTTGAATCTGAGTTGTACGACAATGACAGTGCCCCAACTACTGGATCTTATCTGGAAGATAAGGTAGAGGGCGATCTTCAGATAGCAGAAGGAACTATGGTCACAAAGGAGTTTCAGGTGCTACAGATCATGATATACACAGGGGTCCAACAATAGTACTCGGCTGAATCTTTCAGGGCACTAACTAAGGAGGATCGATGATACCCTTAGCCGTACTAACTAACTACCCTATTGTACGTGCGAGTAATCTCCTTGAGTGTTGTTCTTAGTGTATTGTAGAAGCAACATGACCAAAGACTTATCTAAGGTTTCAGGCCATCCTAGAGGGCTTCCGATATACCCAAATATATGTGGAAGTGCAGTCTGTGCGTGGTTCTGTCTAATGTGCTACTACTCGAGGGGTACCCACATGGGTCAAAAGGGAGTCTAACAAGTGTGACCATGTCTTGTAGTTCTTGCATGCATGCCTACCCAAATCCGCAAGTTTATGCGCTCAATGACAGATTCCGTGGTTTAAAGACGCCAGAGCTCGTCTCTAGCCTAAATAAATTATATGAAAATTGGAGGTACAAATGGCCCTGGAATGTGTTGTGATACCACTTGTTATGCTCTTGACCTGCGAGAAAACTAGAATACTAGAAATATGAAGAAATATATCCCAGAACACAGAATTATAACATGAAATGAGAAAAACTGCAAAGTATTTTATTATTCAGAAACATATTCAATGTTCACTCGCCTCTTCAAGAAGGCAACCTCCAACGGAGCAAAATCAATTACAATAAGACTCGATGATCCTTCCCTTAATAACTATGACTATTTATAGCTAAATGACATCAAAAAACCTAACTACTAGTGGTACCTTTCATAATAACCACTTTATTTATTAACTATGGCCCATTTACAACTAACTATGGTCCCTTTTCTCTAATGCGGGTCAACCACTTACAATTATTAAAGCAGGATTTATTGACTTTCTAACTAACTATAACTATGACTCAACCCATTGGGATTATTACATAAATAAAGGGGTTAGGGTTGGACCCTAACATCCTTGTTCAAGTAACTACATTTGTATCCCTATTCTATTGTTACCTTTCAGTCCTGAAAGTGTCATTGGGTTCTCGATAGTGACATGGGGTTTGGGCCTGAAAAAGTGGCACAAATCCCGGAGTTGCAGGCATAAGTTTGAGGAGAAAAGTCCCTATATGCATGCATACCCATGATTTGGGAGCGTCTGGAGCCTCCCAGACACACCCTTATCCATATCAAGGGAGCGTATGAGGGTTTAATGGTATAAAGTTAATTTGGTCTCATGGAATCACTATCTAAGAGGTTGGGATGGCTCTTGGGAGTTTTGTTGCTGATGTAGAAGGTTTGTGTGGTGTGTTTCCATCGATTCCACTTCCTTAAGGTCACCTAGGAGTTTGAATCCCATTATAGTGGCATCTAGTCACATATTTACCCCAGTTGGTCAGTTACTTGGGTAGATGTGGGACGAGAGTGTTATAGAGTGGTATCAGGGTGGGTTACACTCTCTTTGGGTCATATATGATACCACAAAGTAGTATCAGATCATGGTTCACCCCTCATACTTGATGGGCGGTGTGCGTTGGTCATGCATTCATGGCGGTTTCACGTGTGTTAATCATCCTATTGGTCTATATGCTTGTTGCATATGCATGGTATCGATCATGGTTGTAATGATGACGCCATGTGAAGGAGGATGTTGTTGTTGTGAAGTGTGTCATAATGAGTGTATGATTGGTTACATGTTTGTTTATGCTTGAGTATTATCAGTATACATTGGTATGGTTGTTGTTGTCATGCATGAGGTCATGGTATGTGTAGTTGATATGGTCATGCATTGATGACTAGACTCTAGCTAGAATGATGGTTACCTGGTTATATGCTTGTGTATTATATGTATATATGATAACATGATTATGTTATACATGTACTAAGCTAATTGGTTGATCTCGCAGATGAGATATCCTCCTCGAATTTTGCTAACATACGTTGGTTATTGTGATTAGGTGTAGTTGACAAAGTATGCCTTCCAGAAAAGAGATAAAAGATGACCAACAAGATGGTCGACTACAACGATTATCCTGAATCAGATGAGCAACGTGGTGTTGGGCATTATTTTGTGTTAGCAGATACACTTAGAAGCTTAAAGGAGGAAATAAATAGTTGTAAGGCATATAATGAGAAAACCATGTAGGCACAAGAGAAACAAGAAGAGGTTAATGCAATACTCCTTCAGAGTTTGTTAGAATTGCAGTGAAAGGGACCACTTCAAATCAACCATGGATAGGAGGACAAAACTAATGGGGCATATGGCAATAGGTCTCATGGTGAGTATAGGTTAGATGGAGATGACACAGTTAGAGGTGGCAGATTGTTGGATACTCCAGATAGGAGAGGTGATGGATACAAGTATTATTCTAGGTCTGGTTCTGACAGGCATCATGATTGTCATCATTATTATCCTTACAATAGGAGTGATAGGGGATACTTGGAAAATGAATTTAAGAAAGCAAAGCCACCAAATTTTGATGGAGACTTTAAGAAACCAGAAGATGCAGAGGCTTAGATACTTGGGATGAACCAGTTATTTGAGTTGCATGAGTACACAAAAAACACGAAGACTATAATTGCTATCTTTATTCTAAAAGGTAAAAAAGACATTCAGTGGGAAGATATGAAGCCGTTTAGATACCTCCAGATGGAGGACTTGAGTTGGCATGAGTTCAAGAGGATTTTAAGGAAGAAGTACTTGTCAGAAAGGTACTACGATAGTAAGGCCAAGGAATTATATGAGCTAAATATGGGATTAATGACAGATGAAGAGTAGACGACTAAATTCCTGGAGATATTGAGGTATGTACCATATCTTAAAGATGAAGAGGATAAAGGTCAGTGATTTGTTAGTGGTTTTCCATTAGAATTTAGAGATCAGATTGAGTATGATGAGCCTCGATCACTTGAGGAGGTTATTGGAAAATTGAAACATTTCTATGAACAATCAAAGCATAAGAATGAATCCCAACAAGGATGGAAAGGGAAGGGTAAGGATAAAGGTAACGTAAATGACAGCCGAAATAACAAGGCCTCAAAATGCATCAAAGAAAGAAAATGTGGCACCACAAAAGAAGTTCAATGCAGCTAGATAGGGACATGGATCACAACAAAAACATAGAGGTGATGGTATAAGATAGTTGGAGTGTTGGACATTTGGTAAGGAACTCCTTAAGAGAGATTTTCCATAGAATAAGGGTGGTAGGCCTCAGATCGATAGTGCACAAGAGGCACATATTGTTTGGGATGTTGGTTAGAGCGTTCCTCAGATCTATGTAGCACTGGATGACATACGTGCATACCATCAAGCATCTATCATTGAGATAAATGGTAAGCGTTGTGATCAAGTTGTTTCTAGTTTGATTGACCTTAGATCTAATTATAGTTATGTTAGTCCTTACTTGGTGGATAAATGTGATTTGAATAAAGAATTGCACGCAAAATCTTGGTTAGTGCATTTGGCTATAGGTACAAAGAAAAGAGTTCATTATTGGGTAAGAACTTGTGCAATTGAGTTGAATGGCATGTCTACAGTAGCGCACTTGAACGTATTGCCATTGGGATCATATAGTATGCTATTGGGTATGGATTGGCTATACATTCACATGACCAAGGTGGATTATTATGAAAAATCTATTCAGCGCTTGGATGACAATGGGGAACCAAGAGTCTTACAGGGAAAGAAGAAAGCCGCATCAGTTAGGATGGTGACAACTATGCAGGCCACGCGTAGTCGCAGGAAGGGGTGTGTGTTATTTGTGTACATATATCTAGTGAAAATGGTAAGGAAGTTGAGGATGCAGATGTTTTGAGCAGGTACCTAGTTCTAGAACAATTTTAGTTTGTGTTTCCCATAGAGATTTTAGAGTTGCCACCTCATAGGAAAATAGACGTTTCTATTGAGTTGGTGCCAGGGGTAGCTCCAGCATGAAAATCACCTTACAAGATGAGCACACCCGTGTTGGTAGAGTTAAAGTTGAATCTAAAAGAGATGCTTAACAAGGGAGAAATTAGTCCAAGTGTACCACCTTGGTGCACACCGGTATTGTTTTTGAAGAAAAGGATGGTACTCTCAGATTATGCATTGACTACAGGTAGTTGAACAAAGTGACCATCAAGAACAGGTTGCTGAGGATTGATGACTTTTTTGATCAACTGAAGGGAGAAATAGTGTTCTCAAAGATTGATATGAGATATAGATAACATTGGGTATGCATTAAAGAGGAGGAAATTTACAAGACAACTTTCTGGACAAGGTGTGGGCATTATGAGTTTGTTGTAGTTTTATTCGGTTTGACTAATGCTCCAGCTACCTTTATGTGTTTGATGAATAGTGTGTTGCATACCTATTTATATAGCTTTGTTATTGTGTTCATTGATGACATATTGGTATATCTAAAAATGAGGAAGAGCATGCCAAGTAATTGGCAACAACGCTGAGATTGTTGAGAGAGAATTAGTTGTATGCTAAGCTCAACAAGTGCAGTTTCTTTCATACTAAGGTACATGAATTGGGACATGTTGTCTCCAAGGAGGGCATAATAGTGGATTTAGAAAAGGTAAGAGCTATCATGGAGTTTGAAGCTCCTAGAAATGTAGATGAGGTGAGATCCTTCATGGGATTGGCAGGTTATTATAAAAGGTTCTTCGAGAAATTCTCATAGATTGCTTATCTTATTACATCATTGCATAGGAAATGTAAGAAGTTTGAATGGACAAAGGAGTTTGAGGCCAATATTGAACAACTTAAAGAAGTTGTTGGCACATGCACTAGTGTTAAAGATTGCAGATCTAGACAAAGAGTTTGTAGTATGTACAAATGCTTGCAAGAGAGGACTTGGTGGAGTACTTATGTAGGAATGACATGTAGTGTTCTATGAGTCATGAAAACTGAATGAACATGAGCAAAATTATCCAACGCATGATCTTGAGCTAGTAGCGATCAAACATACTTTAAGATGTGGAGGCACTATCTTCTTGGAAGGAGGTTTATATTGATGAGTGATCATAGTGGATTGAGGTATCTATTTGAAAAACTGAATATGAACACCAAGCAAGCTAGATGGTTAGCCATGATTAGTGAGTTTGATTTTGAGATTAGATACATCAAAGGAAAGGAAAACAAGGTCGTAGATTCTCTTAGCAAGTGGATACAGGTAAATCATATATCAACTATGAGTTCCTATGGGACATATCTACAGGATATGATCTTGAAGGCGGTTCAACAAGATATCAGGTACATGGATCTTACACACATGTTACAACAAAGTACATGTACGGGTATGTGTAGTGGTACATGCACATGTATAGGTACAGGTGTACATGTTGTGGACTATTGTCTCACGAAACATGGATTGATCAAATTTAGAGACATGATATATGTGCTAGACAACAATGAGCTCAAGAAGGTGACCTTGAGGGAGTTTCATGTGAAACCATATTTAGGTCACCCAAGCTATCCGAAGACATTGAACGCAGTGAATAATTTTTATTATTGGCTGAATCTGAAGAAGGATGTAATAGAGTTTGTGGTTAGGTGCTTATATTGTCAATAGGTGAAGGCAGAGTGTAAGCATCCACGTGGAATGCTACAACTGATTGTGATTGCAGAATGGAAATGGAGGTAATTTCCATGGACTTTATCACAGGTTTGTTGTGGACAATGAGACAACATGATTCCATCATAGTAGGGGTGGACAGGTTGACAAAGGTAGCGCACTTCATTCCAGTGAAGTCTACATCTTGAGTGAGTGATGTAGCACATCTATTCAACAAGGATGTGGTCAGATTGCATGGAGTTCCAAAGAAGATTCTATCAGAAATGGATGAAAGGATCACTTCCAAGTTTTGGAAGGAGTTATTTGCAGGTTTGGGCACAAAGTTGGCCTTCAATACAACATATCATCCAATGATAGATGGAAAACTAGAGAGGGTCAATAGGATATTGGAGGACATGTTGAGGATGTACGTGATGCATCAATAGTGAAAGTGGGAAGAGTATCATCCACTGGTAGAGTTCGCTTACAATAATGGTTATCGAGAGTCACTAAGGATGAGTCCATTCGAGGCATTGCATGGGAAGAGTTGTAATAATCCCATCAATTTGAGTTATCTAGTTAATTGGGTGTTGATTGGACTGAACATGTTGACAGAAATGGAACTGGAAATGTAGGTAATCAAGAAGAATTTGAAAGCAACACATGATAGGTAGAAGAGCTATGCAGATTGTAGGAATTTATAGGGTAAGTTCCTCAGACAGAACACCCAAGGACACTGCTCACAAACATATCACAGATCAATACACCTGTATTGTTGACGTGGTTAAAACCATCAAAGAGGGAAACAATCCACGGCCTGAGCCAATGCGACCACTTCAGGCAATTTATTAATATAAGAATGAAAATTTACATGAGCTTCTCTCATGAACGATTACCCTACAAATGACCCTCCATGCTATTTAAATAGAGATCATGGACCAATCAGGTGTTAAGCCACAGATCAAGTATTGGTAATACCGAGGAGAGAATGAACCGTCAGATCACTACATATTGTGACCATCAGATTGTAAGTTATAAAAGTACATAGTAAAGAAACACACTTTACCTAACTCTGCACTAGACCAAGTTATACTTAACTATTTCATATGTGTCAAAATATCCTAACATCCCCCCTTAAGAACAACTTGGGATAGGATTGAAGGATGTACAAATATGACACAATAGGAGAAGGAAGGAGGCATTAGAGCCTACCCCCCCTAGTGACAACCTATTGAACTCCAACCATAAATTGAAGTTTAGTAAACTTCGCCTCTGTGAGTGCCTTTGTAAAGATGTTTGCAACTTGATCATCCGTTGAACAATATTGCACTTCAAGAACATGGTCATGAATGATCTTTTGATGAAGTGCATGTGCATTTCAATGTGTTTGTTGCACTCATGTTGGACTGGATATTTGCATAATTGAATGGCACCTTGATTATCACACCAAAGTGTAGTCGGATACTACTGCTGAAAGCCAAACTCTGATAGGATCTGACGAAGCCTCAGGGCTTCCTTACTAGCTTCTACGGCAACATGATACTCTGCTTCTATTGAAGAAAGAGAAATGGCACTTTGTTTCTTGCAAGCCCATGTAATAGGTCCTATACCAAGAGTGAACACATAACCTGCAGTAGACTTCTGATCATCAGGGCCACCATCCCAATTGGAATTAGTGAAACCAACCAATAGAGGAGATGCTTCGGCACTGTAATGAATCCAAACTAAACTGTACCTCAAACATAACGAAGCATTCTTTTAGCTGATTTCCAATGAATTTCATGTGGTTTTTGCATAAACGAGCAATAAGGCCAACAACAAAGGAAAGGTCAGGACGAGTATGGGTCAGATACAAAAGTTTTCCTGCAAGTTGATGATATAAGGTAGCATCAAATTCAGGTGAAGTACAAGTGATTGAAAGTTTGGCTCCAGAATGAAAGGGAGAAGGGGCTGGCTAACAGTCTTCCATGTGAAAATGGCACAAAAGATCACAGGCATACTTGGATTGGGAAAGGGAAATAACTTCCTTGGATTGCAAGACTTGAAGAACAAGAAAATAATTCAAGTGTCCTAAGTCTGTCATTTCAAACTTCTTTTTAAGGCTGGACTTCACATGGTTTATAAGGTTGGGATCACTACCATTAAGGATAATATCATCAACATAAAGAACAAGAATGATAAGGGACTTGCCCATTTTCTTGGTGTAGACAATATTGTCAGAATGACACCTAGAAAAGCCAATTTCTAAAATAAAGCTATCCATTTTGGCATACCAAGCTCGAGGGGCTTGCTTGAGACCATAAAGGGATTTCTTAAGCCGACATACAAGGTTGGAATATGTTTGTATAAAGCCAGTAGGTTGTTACATATAGATTCCTTCATGCAAGTTCCCATGCGAGAAGGCAGATTTAACATCCATCTGATGGGCTTCCCATTTGAAAGAGGCAGCAAGGGAAAGAACAAAGCAGATAGAGTTCATTTTGGCAATAGGGGAGAAGGTTTCAGTATAGTCAATGCCTTCTACTTGTGAAAAACCCTTAGCAACAAGACACGATTTATGTTTATCAATTTTTCAATCTAGTCCATACTTGGTTCTGTAAACCCATTTGCATCTAACAAGTTTTCATCCCTTTGGTAGAGGAACAAGATCCCATGTATCATTTACCGATAATGAACGATATTATTCATTCATAGCTGCATCCCAATATGGATGGCATGAAGCTTCTACAAAGGTGTTATGATCATAATTAGCTAAATCTTGAGCCAGTAAAGAAGAGGCTCCATTGAACTGAGAATGTGTACGTCATTGATCTGTAAGATCACAAGCAAGAGCACATACTGCATCCCGAGTAGCACAAACCCATTTTGGAAGCTGAGGAGCTGAAGGAGGATCCTGAGAGGTGGGGGAGGATTGTCATCCTCACTGTCATCATTTGAAGAAGAAATATTTTCAGAAGTAGAAGGGATAGAGAGAGGTGGCACATCTGCCGAACTAGGCTCGTAGGCCAATATATTTTCAGAAAACTTTACATCTCTTCTAATGATAACATTTTTGGACTTAAGTGGAATGTCTGTATCCTTTGACATCTTCAGAATATCCAACAAAAATACATTTTTTACTCTTAGGTTCTAAAGCTTTATGTTTCTCATTTGGAATATGGGCCCATGCTTCACTTCCAAAAACATGAAAGTGACTTATATCTGGTTTAATTGAGCTCCATGCTTCTTCTGGAGTGATATTATTTAAAACCTTTGTAGGAGTGCGATTTATTATGTAATTTTCACAGTTAATTGCTTCTGCCCAAAAATTAAGACTAAGTCCTTTCGATTGAAGCATACAATTAGCCATTTCCTTTAAGGTGCGATTCTTCCTTTCAGCTACACCATTTTGTTGTGGAGTATATGGAACAATATGTTGCATTTGAACTCCATTCTCAATGCAAAAGTTGATGAATTTGTTGTTAACATATTCTCCGCCATTATCTGATCTTAGCTTAAGAATTGATATCTAGATTATTTTTCAACAAAGGCCTTAAAGGCCAAGAACATGTTAAATACTTCACTCTTGAGTTTTAAGAAGTATACCCAAGTGCGTCTGGAGAAATCATCAATGAAAGTTAAGAAATACTTGTAGCTAGAGAATGAAACAATTGAACGTGGAACACATAAATCGCTGTGCACAAGCTGTAAAGGGGTTGAGGCGTGCCAAGAGGCACGTTTTTCAAAACTATCCCGATGATGTTTTCCAAGTACACATCCAGAAAAAACACCATCTCTATAAGATACCATGGGAAGAACTGTCACCATATTTTCTTTACATAGAATCTGAAGGGAGCTATAGTTTAAGTGACCAAATCACTCATGCCAAAGTTTGCTCACTTCATCATTATGAGCAACAGATACCGAGGGAAGATTTGATGACCCAAAGTTGTTAAAATTATACAACCTTGTAGAATCATCGGCAATGCCAGAAGCTAAAATCTGTCTAGGATCTCTTAGGTCCTTAATTACAACATCGTGAGGTGAAAATTCAACGATTTTTCCTTCACCTGAATGAGTTATCTGATATACAGATAGAAGGTTGCAGGATAAGGTTGGAACACATAATACATCATTAAATTGACCATTGTCTATATGAACAGTTCCAGTCCCTACAACACTAAGAGATCTATCATCACCAACATATATATTTTTGGTGTTACAATAATTTAAAGAAGAAAACATGGCTTTGTTTTTGGCCATGTGATAAGAAGCTCCAGAATCAATGAGCCACTCATGAGAATTAGAAGAAGAAGATACATTTAGTGCATATCCAGACTGAGATGTTTGACAACGACATGCAGAAAGTGATATTCCTGAAGATCAATTTGAAGTTGAAGAGTGCTCCAAATGGATGTTATGCTTCTTCATTGCTGCTTCCAAGGCTTCCATCTTCTTAAAGGATTTGGATTCTAAGTGGCCATCTCGATTACAAAAGTGGAAATGGCTATCAGTCTTCTTCCCTTTGTTTTTATTTGCCTGATCATTTTATTGAAATGATTTTTCATTTTGAGGCTGGAATTGCTTAGGACCCTTGTTTGGTTTATGACCATTCTTTTAAAGATATGACTTCTTAGGATTCTTTGAATTTGGTTGCTGCTGAGCAGCTAAGGCTTTATTAGAAGAGTTTCCAAGATTAAGAAGACCAAGGTGTAAGAGTTTTTCTTATTCATGTATGAAAGAATCACAAAAATAATCAAAAGAAGGGGACATGTAGTCTTGTCCTTGACTTCTCTTGTAGAATGGAAGGTGGAAACAAACACAGAGTAGGCTAGTCCCAACTTGGAAAGAATGGAATAGATAAGGTTACCATCTTCTTTCTTAACCTTAACACCTTCCAAGAGAAGTCTAAGGGTATTGAACTTGGACAAAAAATATTCAATGGATGAAAAAGTATCGGGGTCCAATGTAAGCAACTGGTTTTCGAGTTGATGGGCTATAAGTTCATTTTTAATTCCAAAAAATTTAATGATCTGTTTCATTGCTTCATTAGGAGTATCAAGTTCTGCGATATGGAATCTAAGGTCTAGAGAAATAGACATCCCTATCAACCCACATGCTTGATATTGCCTATTTTCCCATTGGGCTTCCTTATCTTCGTCTTTCGGTTTGGTTTCTTGGCTTGAGGCTATTCTGTAAAGACCTTTACTTCTAAGTAAATCCACAATGTAGGACCACCATTGGAAGTCGTAGGTGCTGTCAAGAATAAATTGGCATGGACTTTCCATTTTAACATAAAATGAAGCTATAGATGCTGAAACTAAGCATTCTAATGCAAAGATCTCGAAAAATTAGGTTGATTAAAAAAAAAACCGGCTTTGAAAACGGCTTCTGGATGAAGAAGTTATGGATTTTTGAAGAAAAGTTGTTGAAGATACCGACGAAGTGCGAGAATGTGAGGAAATGAATGATAATGTTATATTTAAAAAAAAAAATTCGCCCCCTTTCCAAAATTAATCTAATTAGCTCAATAAAGAGAAAGACTTGAACTCAAGGCCTCTATTCTCATCAAGTAACTTTGGACGAAGTGAGCTAGTTTAAAAGGTTAGTAATTTTTGGAAAAGAGGAAGGTGTTTTTTTTTTTTTTTTAATCACTGAAGCTTTGGGGTGCGTGCTTACTTGAGAAAACTCTTTTTTTTTGCCTACAAAACAAAAACCACAAAATCCAAAATGGACATATAAAAAAAAAACCTTATGGTTTTAAGTTTACCTGGGAACCAAAAATTTTCCTGAATGTTTCTGATTTTCCGAGATCACACTAAGGTGTGGCGGAAAAGAGCATACGCATGAGAAAAAAAACTTCCTTTCTGTTTTTTATTTTCCCAGATCGCACAGAGTTGCGAAGCAAAGAGCATACGCAGAAATGAAAGGTGTAGATCCGGTAATAGAAAACAAAGAGATAAATAAATCAAAATAAACAGAGAAAAAAAAACTAGAAACTGCAAACAAACAATGTATACCTCCAGATCTTAAAAATGACATAGCTAGGGCTACTGGAAACCTTTTCGTTTGAAATGAAAGAGGTTTCTCACTGGAATAGATGCTCCTAACACAATAGAGCAGTCCTCTTGGCCTGAAAGCAGTTAGAAACATTAGATCTAGGAAACGACAGTCAGATGCAGTTCTACCAGCTTCAGATTTGGATCACCAACGGATGCGGCCCTCAAATAGCTCCGATACCATGTAGGAATTTACAAGGTAAGTTCCTTAGACAGAACGCCAAAGGACACCGCTCACAAATAGATCACAGATCAATACACCAATATTGTTGATGTGGTTAAAACCCTCAAAGAGGGAAACAATCCACGACCTGAGCCAGCACGACCACTTCAGGCAATTTACTAATAAAAGAATGAAAATTTACATAAGCTTCTCTCATGAACAGTTACCCTAGAAATGACCCTAGATGCTCTTTAAATAGAGATCATGGACCAATCGGGTGTTAAGCCACGGATCAAGTGTCGGTAATGCCGAGGAGAGAATGAACCGTCAGATCACTACATATCGTGATTGTCGGATTGTAAGTTACAAAAGTATATAGTAAAGAAACACACTTTACCTAACTCTACACTAGACCAAGTTATACTTAACTATTTCCTATGTGTCGGAATATCCTAACATAGATCAGAATAGGTTGTTCAAGGAGTTCCAAGTTTGGGAACATGTGTACTTGCACATCAAACCAAGAAGAGTTCCTTGCGTATTGGATCATGTGCCAAGTTGGCACCATGATTTTTTGGACCTTTCAGGATTATTGAGAGGATTGGGCCAGTATCTTGTTGACTTGCAATGCCTCTGAAAGTGAAATTCCATGATGTTTTCCATGTGTTGTTGCTTAAGAAGTATGTTAAATATGTTGATCATGTGATTGAATGGTCTGTATTGTAGGTGGAGCTAGATGGAGAATTCGAGTCGGAGCCTCAATATATATTACAGAGAAAGGTGCTCATGCTCTAGAACTGAGCAATCGAGTATGTTAAAGTGCAATGGAAGCACTTTGGGCTTGATGAAGCTACATGGGAGATGGCAGATCATACGTGGGCAATGTATCCTTCCTTATTCGCTGGTTGCGCAGATGTTTTTGTATATGTATTTGGTATATGTTTTTGGTACAAGTTTGGGTTATGTTTGGTATATGTACATATGTATGTGGATGCAAATACCACCACGAGCTATGTTATAAATCTCCAATAAGAGGTATGGGTTTCATGTAATTATAGTTTTCATGTTGCTTTTATTTTTAGCAGGGTGATCATTGTAAATACTGCATCGAGCTATGTTATAAAGCTCCATGGGTAGTATGTTTTCTTTTCAATAGTTTTGCTGAGGAATAGTTGTGGTTGAACACCGAGGATGGTGTCCACAAAGGGGGAGGGTTCTGTAATAACCCTGGTGAAAATTCCATGTAATAAAAGTTAATAAAGACAAAATAATAACCTTGGTTGATGGGAAACTTATTCCAAACTGAATGTTGGGTAAAACATCCTAGTGTGGGTGTTCATTGGTTTATTATGCCTAAGGAAATATGAAAAGGCAATGACTAAAGCTTTTGAAAGGAAAAATTGCATTTTTGGCACATTTATTTATGTAAATAATGGAAATTAGGAGAAAAGGAACATGAAAGGTCACAAGTTGCATGTAAGGAGGAAAATGAAGAAAATAGAAGCTTAATTGATAAAAATGATTATGACGATCAGTGGGTACCTTTTGCCATTTTTGTTTTGGATCTCTCTCATTATTTTCTCTCTGTTAGACACTTAGAATTTTCTTGGAGAACTTTGGCATTGGATCAAGAAAGGCAAAGAATGCAAGAGGAAGGAAGGAGCAAGCAACTATAGTAGGATTATTTGCAGGTATCAATTTTCATGTGTGTTTCCTTGCTAGATTTGGCATGAATGGTATTGCATCTGGTTCTTTGCTGTTATGGCATTGGATTTGCCAAGTGTGATAGTGTTTTCAGCCTAGCCTTTCCATTTATGGAAAGCCATGGTGTGATGGGGTTCTCATGTTTTGGTTGAGTTTAGTTGCCGGATGGATTCGAAGCTAAGTGAGGTGGATCTATGAAAGAAAGAACACATGGCTTAGTGATCCCTGGACCAAATCATGGATTGTAGTAAATCCATTGGCCTAATGATCCCTAAACCAAACTATGAGTTGCAGTAAAGCCAAGTATTATGTTCTTCGGTGGGCCTTGGAATCCTCAATCGGTTAATGGCATGGTATACGGTAAAACCTAGAGGTGGTTTCCCTTGATTAGGCCTAGGAATCCTTGCTAGTGAATGGTAGGATATACAGTAAATTCTAGAGGATGGAGTCTTGATTTAGGGCCTAGTGATCCCCACACCGGGCTTTGGATTGTGGTAAAGCCAGAGAGACTAGGAGACATGAAAATTTCTCACGGTGTAGGTGGAGAAATCCGATGGAATCCATGCTTGTTTTGGCCTAGTGATATGGTGGAGATGATGCTAAAGCCTATTATTACATGTTTATTGTGTTGGCTTAGTGATCTGGTGTGGATTGCGGTAAAGCCTGGTTTCTATTGATGAGGGCGAAGTGGTTTAGCCTCGGGATGCCCTGGTTGGTTCTTTTGGTTTGATTGTCACATTCATGCTTGGAATAAGACATGGGGATTAATGGATGAAGAGAGAATTGGCTCAACCATTCTATGGTCGGGTGGAACGTGGTAGTCCCATCCCGGGTTGGATTTTACATTCATTAATAAGGGGTTCTTTCCTTGGTATCTTATGTGTAAATGTACTGGTTTGTATGTGGATTATATGGCTATCGTATCCTTGCTAATTCTGTTGTTAATATGTTGGTTATAAGCATGTTTTATGAAAATGATGATGTATGGATCTCCTCATGTTTTGATTTGTAAATGAATGAACAATGTATCTATGACCTAATAAATGATAATGCAGTTAATGGTATAAGGGAACAATGCTTCTTAGCAATTCTCAAATAAGTATGAGACCCCTATGCTTATATATGTTGTTTAAGCCTGTAGATTACATATTTGTGACATGTTTGACGAAATTCCTGTCATGGCTAGTAGAGGTCTAGTGAAGTCCTTGTTCAATTAATTGCATTTGTATCCTTATTCAATTGTTACCTTTCATTGTTGAATGTGTCATTGAGTTATGGGCAGTGGACCTAGGCTTTGGGCTTGAAAAAGTGGCACAAATCTCAGAGTCGCAGGCACAGGTGTGAGGAGAAAAATCCCCAGACGCATGCATACCCCTATTGTGGGAGTGTTTGGAGTCTCCGAGATGCACCCTTGTCCATATCAAGGGAGCATACGAGGGTGTAATGGTCTAAGGCTTCAATTGGTCTTAGGGGATGGCTACTTGAGTGGTTGGGATGGATCCTATGAGTTCTATTGCTGATGTGGAAGGTTTGTGTGGTGTGTTTTTGTCGATTCCACTTCCTTATGGTCACCTAGGAGGTTGAATCCCATTATAGTGGCCTCTTGTTGCATATTTACCCTGGTTGGCCAGTTACTTAAGTAGATGTGGGATGAGGACGTTACATATGCTCTATCTTGTATTCATATCCTGTAGATTGCATTAATGCCAAGTGTTTGACATAATGTCAGTCCTTGTTAGGGATGGTAAGGCCTAGTCCTAGAGCCAGTTTTTTGACTTACAAGTCTTATTGTCATGTAAATTATGGATTCTGAAAGCTATAGGGGTTTCTAGGTAGTGACCTAGATTATGGGCTTGAAAAGTGGCACAAATTCCAGAGTCGCAGGCACAACACTGGGGAAAAATGTTCCCAGATGCACCCTTGTCCATATTAAGGGAGTGTCTAGGGGTTTGATGAACTAAAATCTCAGTGGGACCTAATGACTGGTCATGGGGATAACTTGGAAGGCTTTTGGGATTTCTGTAGTAGGTATAGAAGGTCTATGGTCTGGGTTTCTATCGATTCCACTTCCTTAAGGTCACTTCAGAGGTCAAGTCTTGTCATAGAAACCCTTCATCTCATGTTTACCGTGGGTAAGTCGATTAAAATTTCTATTACCTTATCTGGTTCCTCCCATAATATGATGCCTAAAGTTATTGTGGACTAGCTTTAGTTGCAAATCACCAGGCCATATCATGATCTATACACTTTTGATTAAAAGAAAGTTCCTTGCCCGAGATTAATTAAATATTTAGTCGTTGCACTTGCTTAAATCCTTGTGAAAAGTATAGTGTTGGCTATAGTTGTTACAAATATTCCACCAAAATTTGGCATGTTGTTATCAAGATCTTGCTGTGCTAAGCTTGGAGGAAGGTTGCAGATGGACATGTCCTATGCTACAATCCCAATTTATGGAGGTGAACATTTAGGAATGTACAGGAAAGTAAGATTCATTAACATTTCCAGTAAATCTAATCAAGAAATAAATCATCCGATTTATGCTATTGATCAAGATTTCAGATGCTTTACTTTGGTTGCAAGTGATCTCTCTAATCCTCAAACTAGAATTGAAGATACTGTCAATATATCTCAGTTTTCATATAATAACATTTGGAAAATGTATTTTGTTGGGGAATTTTCTAAAGATCGAGTTGGTGCAGGAATTGTATTCATTTCTCTTGATAAGAAAAACATTACCCAATCCTTCAAATTAGATTTTGAAGTCACAAATAATGTTGCAAAATATGAAGCCTTGATTTTAGGATTGGAATTAGCTAAAAGTTTGAAAGTACAAAACTTGGGAGTATATGGTGATTAAGAATTCATTGTAAAATAGTTAAGGAATCTTTGTCAAACAAAGCATCCTAGAGTCAGAGCTTATAGGAATGAAGTATGGGATTGTGTGGAAAATTATTTTCAAGTCTTCAATATCTCATCAATTCTGAGAGAAGATAATGCCCATGCAGATTCTTTGGTAGTTTCTACAAGTTCTTTTAAAACACTCGTTACTTTGCAATTATAATACCAGATTGAAGTAAAGTACAAACCTTCCATCCTAGATGATTTAAGAAACTGGAAAGTTTTTGAAGATGACGAGCAGTTGAAAATTTTATTATAGGCAATTGATGAATTTTCTAGTCTACATGTTGAAGAAGAAAACGATGATGAAATGAAATCAAATGACGATGACTTAGATTTGAACTTAAAGATGAAAATTGATGATCATGATATAATTTAGTTATAAAATAATTATATTCCAAAGGGATTAGTTCCCATTGAAAAGCTTTTTGATCAGAATGATGTATCATGACTGTAATGTTCGTACTATAGAAGAAATCAGAAATGTCAAAATCTCAACTTCTTTGCCTCAGGACATAAAAGAAAAATATGTTAGTTTGTTTAAGCAATATAGAGATGTGTTTACATGGTCATATGAAGAATTGAAGACCTATGACACAACTATTATTGAGCATAATATTCCTATTAAACCAAAAACTAAGCCATTTCAACAAAAAATAAGAAGAATTAACCCAACCTTACCTCCTATTATTTAGAAAGAAGTAAGAAAATTGTTGGATGCTAAAATAATTCTTCCCTTAAAGTATTATGAATGGATAGCTAACCTGATACCTGTTAGGAAGAAAAATGGAGAAATAATATTGTGTGTTGATTTTAGGAACTTAAACAAATTATCCCTGAAAGATAATTACCAGTTACCAAAAATGGATCAATTGCTTCAAAGAGTATCAAATTTTGATAGGATTCCAATGCTAGATGGTTTCTCTGGATACAACCAAGTTTTGGTTAGTCAAGAAGACAAAGAAAAGATTGCATTCACGACTCGTGGGGTAATTTCATGTATGCCAAGATGCCATTTGGTTTAATCATTTCTGGAGCAACATTTCAAAGTGCAATGGATCTGGCATTTGTTGGTAAGGTAAATAAATTCATAGTCATTTACTTTGATGATTTGACAATGTTTTTTGATTATGATGCTAAACACATTAAACACTTGGGAATTTTTTTTGAAATATGTAGAAAATTTGGGATTTCTCTTAATCCTAAAAAGTTGCTTTTTTTAATGAAGGAAAGAAGATTGTTGGGGAACATAATTTCAAAAAAAGGAGACATAATTGATCCTGAGAGAGTTTCAACAATTCAGGTAATGCCTAGAAATAAAAAACAAATTCAATCATTCTTAGGGAGGTTTTTTTTTTAAGGAGGTTCATACCTAATTATGCTAAAATTGTTGAAGTTATTACTGGTATGCTCAAGAAAGATAATGAAGTTAAATGGACTGTCCAAGCTAGATAATCTTTCTCATAGATCGAAAAGGCAATTTCAGAAGCCCTAGTGCTATCCAACCCAGATTATTCTAAACTTATTAGTATTTTCTCCTTTGCCTCAGCTACTACTATAACGACTATTTTACTACAGAGAAATGACGATCAACATGAGCAACCAATTACTTTCTTTAGTAAGGTTATGAGAGATGCTGAACTAAAATATGACATCATAGAAAAACAATCTTATGCCTTGGTACAAGCTTTGAAAGCATTTAGGATTTATGTTTTACATTCTCCTATAATTGCTTATGTGCCTAACAATGTAGTAAAGACAATGTTGACTCATCCTGATACAGATGGAAAGAGGGGGACATGGATTCCTAAGATATTGGAGTTTGATTTAGATATCAGACCTACAAAGTTAGTGAAAGAACATGGTTTAGCTAAGCTGTCGGAAGAATCAAACTGCAAAATACTTGGCATTAATGCTATAATGCAAATTCCAGGTGAGAAGAATCCACAAGAATATTCTTCCAGTGCAGTTCCTATTCCTCTTCCTTTACACATTGATGAAAAGTTTTTATTATCATATTGGTACAAAGACATAATGCATTTTCTACGTGATTTTGAGTACCCTTTTGGCTTCACAAAGAATCAATGTAGATCCCTCAGACACAAGGTCATGAAGTAATGTATAGTAAATGAAAATATGTATTGGAAGGATTTGTTTTCCTTTAAGATAACCTAAGGTCAATTAGTTATGCCAAATTATCTAAAATGTTTTGTTGTTTTAAATGATTGGATGACCAGTGAACTGTTTTATAAATAGGTGCTTTAAACTTAGATAGATTCTTAATAAGATAAAAGGATTGTTAGTTTGATTTTAATGGAATGGAGAAGTAGAATATGGAGAGGTATAATTGATTTAATATTCAAACCGAGTATTTAACCATTTATAAGAATAAATTAAGAAAACTGTGCTTTCTTAATCAATAAAATATAATCAAACTATCATAGAGATCTAGTGTAATTTATACAGAGGAATTTATAATAACAAATAGTTCTATAAACTATTCTCTTATTTAAATTACAACTTCACAGAGGATTCAAAATGAAACTGATATTCAATTAAATTTTAAATTAGATAACTGCAAAAGACTTAATTTATATGAAGAAAACATAATTAATAGACAAGATGACATACAACTCACTAAGAGACAGACCATATGAGGCAAATCGAGAATCTTTTTGTATTTCAAAAATGCTCCAGCTTAGTACAAATCTGCTTGATAACTTGTTCAAAGCTTCAACACATAATAACTCAAAGGAGGAGTTATTTATACAAAATTTTACAAAAGATCTACAATATTTTTGGAATAGAATACCAAAATAGTACAAAATTACAAAAATAGAACAATATAATAGGAACCAAAAAATTGCTGAAGAGGTGGCTCTATCCTTTTGGAATCTCTTGATGATCTGTATTGAAAACATTGATGAGTTGTTCTACTGTCAAAATGAGGAATTACTCAATTGTTTCACACAAATGATCCCATCTTTGTTCACTTGGGATTTCTACATTTACCATCTTCCTAAATGTTCCATCCACCTTTGTATATCTTTCAAAATTAGGCTTGGTGAGAAAAAAAATGTTTGATCTCATGTAAGATGGTTAAATCATATTCCAAGGCTTCTAAAAAATCCCTCCCTGTTATCTGTCCTTTCACTCCTGCAAATTTGGTTATGTCTATAGCAATAGCATATAACTCCTTGCAATATTAATCTAATCTAATCAAATTATCATTCAAACCTACTAATCCTAGCAATTCTTTCTAATTTAAAACAATAAATTTTGAATGAAATCTCTTGACACAAATATCCAAGGTTTGACACTTAGTTTCCAATTGATTGATAAAATTCCTTTTCTGTAATACCTTTTTGATCTCTAAGATGATGGTTGCTATGTTAGAGATGTTTATTTCTTCTAATTCCTCTTTTCTCTTTGAATTTAAAACCTTGATAATATATGTGGCTTTTGCTGGCTTGGTCTTCAAGGCTAATTTTTGTTCTTCAATCACTGCTCTACACCTAACAATGAGTTCCTTTTGCTAAACAATAATCTGTATGGATGGCCATATATATGTCATGGATTGAATGATTTTTGTCCAAATACTCTCCTTGGCATGAGCCAAAGTGTCTTCCATCAGTGACTCACTCTCCAACTTCTAGATTTTAAGTTATAATTTGTGAGTCTTCTACATTTCTTCTAGATACATAGTATCATTTTGCACTTTATGCAATTCCAGATTTTGAAATTTTGAAGTAGCTTCTAGTTTCCAACTTCTGGATTGACATTTCTTGTGCTAATCTGGCTGGCTCAGCTGTTGTTGATGTAGACTCGATGGCTATAGATGAGGAACTAGGCTCTGTACCTGCAATTTTTATTGGGACTGTTGTAATGGGCACCATGCCAAATTGTGTTGTTTCCTTCTCCTTCAATAACTCTTCAATATGTTCTTCCATCTTCTTCAACTGTATATTCTGCTCAATGATACGCTTGAGCATATCCTCCTTTTTGTGTTCACTTTCTACCATATCCTTGGTTAGAGGATCTTCTGTTGAAGGTAACTTCAACTATTTCTTCAATGCAGTAATGTCTGCATCTTTCTTCTTAACAAGTAGTTTTGCAGCTTTTACATCCTTGGGATGATATCCCACTTTAATCACAAAATCCTCTAGTGATTTTATTCTGTTGTCTTTAGCTAGAGAAGAGATATTTTCTAACTTAAGTTGGGGCTGAACATTTGATAGATCAGTCCTAATTTTAGAAAGACACATGGCTGTAGTTGTCATAGTGGAAAATAACATCTCACCAGTTTGTCTATGCATGTCCATCTAGTCAATTGGATGGATTTGACTACTGTCAAATGAAAACACATTATTCTTGTAATCAGATGATGATTTAGGGAATGGAATCCGGGCTTGTAAGAAATCCATTTGCATTTTTCCCTTCTCATTGTCAAAAGCGGAAAGGAGCCTATGTTGAGAGGTTGAAGTTTTCTTCCAGACCTGACTGTACACATTGGACAAAGTCTCATTTTTTTGCTTAATTTCAAGGAATCTTGAAAATATGTTTGAATCATCCGAAGTGCTGGTTCCTGTTGATTGAATAATTTCTAGAGGCTCTCTAGAAGGTGAAGTTGCAGAATGAGTCGTTGAAGCACTAGCTGTGGGAGGAGTGGTTGATTTACTAACTCCTGTTGATGTAGATACTTTTGAATATCCAAGATGATGATCACTGGTGGAGTCTCTTCTACTGGTGTGATCAAGCTAACTTTAGGCTTCTTTTGCTGAAATATGAATCCTTTCAGCACGTCTTTAGTGGATGAAGTTTCCTCTCTCAGCCTCTTCTGTTGCTTTCTCTGAGCAACTAGAGTCTAGTCAGTAGGAGTAGACACAACTTGCTCATCTGCCTCTGGAAGAGTCCCATCAATCCATATTTCTTGATTCATAAACTTTTCAATTTATGGCTTTGGAGAATGGTTATAAGGAGTCATCTTGAAACTAACCCTTAAGGCATAAATGATGCCAAAAGGATCATAGGACCAGGTGAAACTAGCTTGGAAATTCATCTTCTTCAATAATGCATCTACCTCAACACCAGCTGATCTGGTGTTGCAAATAAATGACCCAATCTATTCTTTGAGCTTGAGTCGAGACTTTATTTTACCTGACACAAAATGTAGCTCATCCTTGTGAATCATCTGCCTGATATATTCTAGAGAAAATATTCTCAAAGGAACATATTTAGGCAGCTTGTTTGGTGCAAGCTCACAACCATATATTCTTATCTCAATGTAGTTCTGGTATAAATACCAGTCGCCAGTTTTGGTTTGCTCACTTGTAGGATCCTTTTAATTTCATTCCCAATTCTAGGCTCTTTGCAAGCTCACAACCATATATTCTTATCTCAGTGTAGTTCTGGTAAAAATACCAGTCACTAATTTTTGTTTGTTTACTTAGGTGTATGATCCTTTTAATTTCATTCCCAATCCTAGGCTCTGTCTCGGTGTTAAGGAGCTGTACCACTAGATGTATAAATGCATCCACAAATTCTACAAATGATGAGGTGGTAGAAGTTTCCTTGACCATTTATGTTCAGTGAATCACTGATTGATTCACTCCTTGTTCATCCTGCTTGTTGAGTTTGATTGGTAACAGGTCACCCTGTTGGAAAAGAAGCATGTAGACAATTACAGAGTTGTAATTGAACACTCCCTTCACAATAAAGTTCATGAATTGTTCATGTATATTATCATCCAAAAATCGGCTGTAATTATATATGAATGCTAGTGGTTGGTCTTTATTGAAAATGGATAAGAAACCAAGGATTACCTCATGAACAAACTAGTCACCAGAGTATCCTAATAAATAGGAAAGCAGGGAAATGAAATGTCTAGAGGCTTTAGGAAACATGGAAGATGAGTAAGGTGGATTTCTTTTGGGCAATTATACATATTTAGGCAAAAGATTTTGAATATTTGGGCTCTCTGTGGGAAAGTTAAATTATGGTATAGATCCATAAGTGCTGCTGGTGAGAATTGAGTCAAGGAGTCCATTTGAGGAACTAAGAGAATTTCATTTATAGTTTGAGAAGAAATGGTTATCAGATGTCTCCATTCTGAGCCATGACTTCCGTTTTCATCGGGTCATACTTGGCTCGACACCAGGTAATAAGATCAGGGAATTCATGTGTCTTTGGGAAACTGTAGAAAGGTAACTGGGACTCCCAAAACCTAATCAGATCTTGCTGGTCCATATAATTTTGTTTAATCCATAAGTGTAGTTCATAGAAATAAAACTCACACTTGGCCTCTGCAACTTTGAATAGTGAATTGACAATTAGAATATGGTCAAGGTCAAGCTGGGTCGGGGTGACTGTACTTTCCTCTGTGCTTTTCTTCTTGGATTTGCTTTAGGGTCCATGGTGGGAGACAAGAAGAAATATGGTTATAAGTGACAGTCTGAGCAAAAGACCAGAAGTTCTGCAACCACTGTATACTTGTAAACAATGGAGAATAATCAGAAGAAAGTGACAATGAGGCTAGTTTTGTTTTATTTATAAGATGTGGGAAGGGGTAACGGTTTTGTTAATAACCGTAGCGGCTTTAAATGCAAGGGAGGGGGACTGCAACGGATGGATACAACGAGTACACCAAATGAGGATAAGTGTGTAAAGAGGTAACAGATGGGAGGAATAAGCAATGGATAGGTGAGGTGTCAGCTCAAGATTAATGGAGAGATAACGACTTTGACAGGGTGAAAGTACCATTGGCAGAGAAAAGTGGTTTGCGGGGGGGGTGTTTTGCAGAGAGAGTGGGGACGACATGTAAGGTTAGGGAGTATGCCATGGAAACCACTTGTGGACCCCCCCCCCGTTGCGGTTAACGTGAAATAGTGGAAGGGGGTGGCGAAATATCTCCCTGCCATTGATCTGGGCGGGAAGTAGATCAATCGTCAGATCATGCACCTTCGTTATTCGAAACCGACAAGAATTTTTGTCGTTTATTGATCTGGGTCAAATGAAACTTGCGCGTTATAATATAATTGAAATTCCAAAGTTTATAATCAAAGAATTAATCGTGATTAAGGAATTAATTATATATTAACATAATTTGGCATTTTCTCATGTGGCACATTTGGACTAACAACCTTTGCATTTATAGTAATATGAAATTGAAGCCTTTCTTTTCTTTTTTCTTCCCTAAAATTTTATTTTTATTTTTCCTTATTTATTTAGGCCAGCTAACACATATCATTTTATTAATATGGCTGCTTATAAAATATCAAATTGTTCTAACATTTTAATTCTTCTTTCTTTTACATCCGTATCCTAGCTTATCATTTAGAAATTATTTATTTTGACTAATATACTAACTTATCAAAACCAAATTATGTTACGACATCGGCTCTAGCTGGGGTCTGCTTCCCCCTGTGGGATGCAGAGAACAAGCAGGTCCAGGTGCCTTCTCCTCGGGCCATGGAGTCTTTGCTGAAATAGATACTCACTTGCAATTTTTTCAAAAATAAAATAAACTCTCCAGATATTTACAGATGGTGAATGAATGGATGAAAAATTAATACTGAATGTAATGTTTCAAGTATTTCCCATTGACTCACAATGAGGAATACTCTCCTTCCAAATTCTGTAGGATGAATGTATTGTTCCCTTTGACTTCTGCAATGTTAAATGGACCAAACCAAAGGTTGTCAAAATTTTCATGCTTGCTTTTATATTCTCTCCTTTTATCCCATATAAGCAGTCACCTTTCTTGAAATTTCTTTCTTTAGCCTTTCTGTCAAACCATTCCTTCATATTATTTTGGTATTTCCTTAGCTTATACTGAATTTCATCTGTGTCTTCATTCAACTCAATAATTTGATTAATCCTTCTTGAGAAATCATCTTTTTCTTTATAGGATTCCTGAAGGAATCTCATAACAAGTAAAGCTAAATGAATAGGACAAATTGCTTCCTTGTCATAAACTAATTGGAAAGGAGACTTGCCTACTGATCTCTTAGGAGAAACTCTGTTTGCCCAAATTGCATGGATTAGGTGGCTATCCCAACTCTTCTTATGGTCTTAAAGAGTCTTCTTAATGACCTTAACTAAGGAGGACTCTGCTAGCCCATTACCCTATATGGTGTAGAATGGTGTAATAGGATTGAATACTTTTGAAAAAACTTAATCATTTTAACACTATTGAAAGCGGCTACATTATCTGTAACAATATGTTGAGGACATCCAAATCTTGATAGGATATTTTCTTCAAGGAATTTAATCACAACAATATCAACTGCATTTCTAACAGGTATGGCTTCTACCCACTTGGTAAAATAGTCTGTAGTAGTTAGAATCCATCTGTGTTGATTACTTGATTGTGGATGAATTTCCCCTATAAAGTCCAACCCCCATTGTAGAAAAGAAGCCTGAACCAATACTAGAACTAAAGGAAATGCTGACAATTTTTGTTTCCCTGCAAGTAATTGGAATGGTATGCAACTTCTTACTCTTGCTCCAACTTCTTTAAAAAGTGTGGGCTAGTAGAAACCTGTTTTTAAAATTTTGTAGGCTGTTGCTCTCCAGGCATAGTGTCCACCACAAAACCCTGCATGGAACTGATCTATAATTCCCTCTGTTTCATTTTCAGTTAAACAAAGAATAAGGATATTAAGAGGGTATTTCCAGTATAGAGTAGCATTGATAATGCAGTATTTCATTGTTTTAAGCTTCAGGGCTTTGCACTGCTTCAAGTCAAGATTAGACGGACATTGAAAATCCCTAAGAAACTCACAATATAAGAGTACCAATCAAAGAGTATATATTTCTGATCTATGTGAACAAGAATGTATTGATCTAAAGAAAGAGGTTCTTTTGGCTCTCACCTTCTATAAGAGGAGGAGGCTCTTGTGCATTCTCCCTAGATGAAATTGAGGGAGGTTCTTGTGGATTCTCCCTAGATGAAATTGAGGAAGGTTCTTGTGGATTCTCCCCAGATGAAATTTCAAAAACTAGATTTATCCCCAGTACTTTGCAATTAGATTCAACTAACAATTTGGATAGACCCCGACCCTTTACTAGCTTTGTGGTCTTAATTTCAAGGTCAAATTCAAGGATTTTAACAATCCATCTCCCTCTTCTTCCATCAGTATCAGGCTGGATCAAAATAGTTTTAACAACATGATTAGGTACATAATCTATAATGTGTGGATGCAGGACATAGGTTCTAAAGGCTTTGAGGGCTTGAATTAAGGCATAAGCTTGTTTTTCAATAATATCATACCTAAGTTCAGCATCCCTCATGACTTTGGAAAAGAAGGCTATAGGCTGGTCATCACCATTTGTGTTCTTTTGTAAAAGTATATGAGCTAAGGTTGTCTTGGATGCAAAAGAGAATATGCTAAAAGGTGAAGAATAATTAGGACTAGCTCATGTAGGGGCCTCAAATATAACCTTCTTGATCTGATCAAAAGCATATCTTGCATAAACTGTCCATTTCACTTCATTGTTTTTCTTTAGCATATCAGTTATATCTTTAACTATCTTTGCATAATTAGGGATGAACCTTATGAGAAAATTAATCTTCCCAAGGAAGGTTTGAATTTACTTTCTTATTCCTTTGTAGAGATAGGGTCTTAATAGTTGAAACTCCCTTTGGGTCAATTATAACTCCCTTCTTGGAAATGATATGCCCTAGTAATTTCCCTTCCTTTACAGCAAATAAAGATTTCTTCAGGTTGATGGATATGCCAAATTTCCAGCACCTGTCAAAAACCTTCCTCAAGTGTTTTAAATGACTTTCATCAGAATTAAAGAAAATAATTAAATCATCTAAATAAATGACAATAAATTCAGATGTTTTACCTACAAATTCTAGATCTATGGCTCTTTGGAAAGTGGCTCCAACATTTTTCAACCCAAATGGAATTCTAACATACATAAATGCACCCCAAGGAGTGGTGAAAGTAGTTTTGTCTTGGCCAGCTTAACTTACCATGATCTGGTTGTAACCAGAAAATCCATATAGCATAGAAATCCTATTTGCACCTGAAACTTTATGAAGTAGAAGATCCATTTTGGGCAATGGATTGTTATCCTTTAAAGATGATTTGTTCAGATTTAATAATTCTACACATAACCTAATATCACCATTTTTTTTTTTTTTTTTTCCTGACAAGTACTAGGTTGGCTACCCAGTCAGAATACCTTAAAGGTATTATGATATGAGAATCAAGCAACTTTTTAATCTCTTTCTCAATAGTTGGAAGTAGTATAGGATTGGTTCTTCTTAGTTTTTGTTGAAAGAGTTTTTCTTTTGGTTTCAAAGGAATCTTATGCTCAATCAAAGATGTGTCATATTTTTTTAACTCATTATAAGACTAGGCAAAAACATCTTTGTAACTTTTAAGAAGATTCAAGTATTTGATTTTTACATCCAAAGGCAAGGTTGATGATAATTTAACATTTCTCACATCATTCAAAGTCCCAATATTGCATTCTTCAATTTCTTCTTCAGGTGAGTTAAGCAAGGGGTTTTTACAAACATCATTATTATCAAATAGTTTTTCCAATGGAACTAATTGGATGATATCATGATCAAGAATTTTAGGGCTGAATGAAGTTTCTAGACTTTGGTAATTTGATTCCTGAACATCTTTTTGATCTTCTTCAATTTTCATATTTGAAAATTCATCAATGACTTTAAGAAAAGATTTGAATTGTTCATCATCCTCAAAAATCTACCAGTGTTTAAGGTTATCAGGAATTGATGGTATATGCTTGACTTGAATATGATATTCTAGCAATACTGGCTCAGGGATTTTGAAAGAGCTTGCTGAGGCAGTTAGTGAATCGACATGCATATTTTCATCTTTGGGTATAGTAGTTATGTTAAATCCTTGGAAGAAATTTTCAATTGTGTCCCAAGCCTCATTTCTATAGGACCTAAGCCTTGGGTTTTTTGTTTGACATAGATTTCTAACCTGCTTCACTATTAGCTTAGAATAAAAAAATACACTCAAGTTTTGAACCTTTAAACTCTTAGCTAGCTCAAGACTAAGAAGAAAAGCCTCATACTTAGCCACATTATTAGTGACCTCAAATTCAAGTTTACATGACTGAGTTACGCTTTCTTTATTTGGTGAAATTAGAACAATTCTTACTCCTGCTCCTTCCTTTGAGCAAGAGCCATCAAAATAAAGTTTCTAGATATCCGATTCTACAATTTTAGGTTCAGAAACTATATTTTCAATGACAAGTTGAGTGTTTGATGAATTTTGTAAAGATAGCTAAAAGCAACCAAAATCTTGATCAAATGCATAGATAGGGTGATTTTTTTCTTGATCAGACCTACAAACAGAATGAAGGAATTTGAGTTCCCTATATAACCTTAAATGTTCATCTCCATAGACTGGAATAATAGCAAAAGACATTTCGATCTGAAGTGATCCTCCAAGTTTAGCACAACATGATCTAGACAGGAGCATGCCAAACTTGGCAGGAATATCAGTGACAAATATGTCTAAAACTATACTCTCGACATGCAAAATCCTTCCACTTAGGTGGTTCATAGGCGTATAGATCTTGGAAGGGAGTCATTTTATTGAAGTATGATAGGTGGTATTGTACCAACATTCTTCCAGGTGTAGCCACTGAGACCATTTGTAATTTTTGTCAGTGTCGGAACAACGGAGATATGTTTCCAAACATTTATTTAAAACTTCAGTTTGACCATCTATCTTTGGATGATAAGCCAAACTCATGTTGAGAGATATTCCTACTTGTTGGCAGAAATCCTTTCAAATTTGCTTCAAAATTTTGCATCTCTATCATTGAAAATAACCTTTGGAAACCCATTTAGTTTGTAAATGTTTTTACAGAAAACCTCCATGACTTGCTTGGTTATGTCAGTTTTTTTGATTTCCTTAAAGTGGGCATATTTGGTGAGTCTATCTACTATGAAAATATTTTTTCTTTACCATCAGACATAGGTAGTCCTTCAATGAAATCCATCAAAATTTATTCCCATTTTTGATCTAGAATATGTAACAGATGAAGTAACACAAGAGTTGGAATATTTTAATTTTTATTTTTCTGAAAAATATCACATTCAATGACGTACTTTTGGATTTCCTTACCCATACCTTTCCACTAGAATGATTTCCGAATGTTGTAGTAAGTTTTGAAGAATCCAACATGTCCGGTTGCAAGAGAATTGTGAGATTCTTTTAAAGTTTTCATTCTAAATTTGGATGACGGATTTAGATAATTCTATCTTTGTACCACAATATGTCATTTATCCATTCAAAGTTGGCATATTGACTGATATTTTCAATCATAGAACAACAGTCCAAATCCATGGCATACTCAACTCGTATTTCTTCTAACCAATCAGGAACAACTACCATGGTGACACATGTTGCGTTGTCATCATCTTTTCATGAGAATGCATCAATGATGAAAATTTCCTTTCCCTTTTTTGTGTAGTATTTTTAGGTTGAATTCAAAAAACTTCTCCATCCATTTTTGTTGTTATGTTGATAATGTTTTTTGTTGAAGTAAGAATTGAAGACTATTGTGGTTGGTTCGAATTGAGAACTTACTTTCGAGCAGGTATTGTCACCATTTAGATAATGCATGTATGATGTCAAGCATCTCCTTTTGGTACGTCAATTTAAAGCTCTCCCTTTTATTAATCTTCCTGATTTTGAAGGCTATAGGATGGTTGTCTTGCATTAATACTGATCCAATTCCAAACCCTAAAGAAACACACTCGATTACGAATGGTTTGGAGAAATATGGAGTTGTCAATGTTGGTGTGGTTGACATTACCTTTTTAAGATTCTCAAAACATTCATCTACTTGGTTTTTCCATTGGAAAGCATTATTTTTTAACAAGTTTTTCAGTGGCATAGCCAAATGTGTGTATTTCTTTAAATATTTTGTAATATCTACTTAAACCTAGGAATCCTATGAATTTTGATATGTTCTTATGTTTTGGCCATTCTTTAATCGCCTTAATCTTGCTGGGGTCCACCTTGACTCCTTCTTTGGATATGATGTGTCCTAGGTATTCAACTTCCTTATGCCTAAAGGTACATTTTTCATAATTTGGCATAAAGTTGATTCTTCTCCAATACGAAAAGTACTCTTCTATATGCTTGATGTGCTCCTTCCACGTTTCGTTGTAGACGAGGATATCGTCAAAGAAAACCAATATGAACTTCCATAAGTATGGGTGAAAGAGTAATTCATTGTTTCTTGGAAGGCTTCTGGTGGATTTGTTAGCCAAAATGACATTACTTTGAACTCATAATGTCCTTCATGAGTTCTAAATGCAGTATTTTTGATGTCTTCTAGTCATGCTCATATTTGACAATAGTCCAATCTCAAATCTAACTTTGAAAAGTATTTTGCGCCATGGAGTTCATTGGACATTTCATCAATAAATGGAATGGGAAATTTGTGTTTAATAGTAATCTTTTTTAGTCCTCGATAGTCTATACATAATAAAAAATACCCATCTTTCTTTCGAATCAATACTACTGGAGCCACATATGGACTTCTGCTTTTTGTAATGACTCCACATTTTAACAGTGCTTGTATAAACCTTTCTATTTCTATTTTATGATGATGGGGTTAGCGATATGGTTTTACATTTACCAGTGTCAAATCTGGTTCGACTTGATATGTTTGATTTTCCTTTTCGAAGGTAATTTCATCGACATTTCTTGAAATAGCTTGTCATATTTCTGGATTAGGGATGTAGCTTCAGATTGTTGGTGAGTCCCTTCCATCGATAATAACTCTAATTGTTGGCAGTGTGCGACAAATAACAGATCTCCTTTGCAAATAAGTTTCTTAATTTGCTCAGAAGAAATGATTTGGGTTGGGCTTGGAATCTAGACAACTTATACTTTCTCCCATCCATTTTGAACTTAATGAATTATTTTTGGTGATTTGTAGAATACGTCCCTAGCATTTGCAACCATTGTACTCCTAAGATGACATCTACACCTCCTAAGGGAATTGCATAAAAAATAGATTCCATTTCATATTCATTTAGTTTCATTCTGACTTTATGACACTTTCCTACTCTGTCTATCCTTTTCCCATTTGCCACCATAACTTTTAAATCTGCTACGAGATAGGAAAAAATGTTTAGCCTTTTTGCGACATTGACATCTATAAAATTGTGTGTACTTCCTGGATCTAGTAACACAATAATGTTTTGCCTCTTGATATGTCCTTTAAGCTTTAATGTTTGTAGATGAGTTATTCTTGTGCTAGCTGTCAGATAAATTATTTGCATTTCTTCTTCTCCTGGATCTAGATTAGGAGTCTTGTTTTCTTCGTTGGTTTCTTCATCAGTCACAAAGTTGGTAGAAGCAATTTCTGTTATGAATGCAACTAACACAATGGTGATAAAATTCCTTGAAGAAAACATTTTGTCTAGATTTGGCTGTCTGAGAAAATAGTTACAGACAATGCTCAAGCTTTCAGTAGCATAAATATGATAGAATTTTGTAAAATATATCAGATTACTTTACATGGTTCTACACCTTATTATCCACAGGGTAATGGGCTGATAGAATCATCAAATAAAATTCTGATTAAAGTCATCAAGAAAGTGTTAGTAGATCATAAAAGGAGATGGGACAATCATCTCAAATATGCAGTATGGGCAAACAAGGTTTCATCTAAAAGTTATACTGGTAAATCTCCTTTTCAACTTGTTTATGGAATAGAAGCTATCTTCCCTACATAGTTAGCATTTCCAGTCATGAGGTTTTTGTAGGAATCATATGAAGAAGCAGACAATTTTTAAAAAAGGATCAATCAAATCATTGAGCTAAATCAGGACATAGATGAAGTTTAACATAAACTTCAACAATATCAAGACAAGATGAAGAGTTTGTTTGACAGAAAATCCAGGGAAAGAGATTCCAGAAAAGGGGATTTTTTTCTCAAATGGGATGCAAGAAGATAAAAAAGAGGCAAACATGGGAAGTTTGATAACTTATGGTTGGGACCTTTCAGCATTGCAAAAGGCAAAAGAAATAATACAATCATCCTACGCAATCTAGAAGGACAATATTTCTCATTGCTAGTCAATGGGAAATATCTCAAGCATTATATTCAGTTAAGTGTTTTTAATCATTGTTAGCACTTTGTAATTTCATTTGGCTATAGAAAGGAAACCCAGAGGTAACCACAAACCACTTACGGAATTGGAAACTAGCCCTTCCAACCCTAGAGAGGGCTCTCTCTTTCAACTCAGTCACTAAAGATTGTTTTCAATGAAGAATAATGGCTAGATCTTGGGAAAATAATAGAGTTTGTTGGTGTGGTGGTAGGGTAGAGAGAAATCCATTGGGCATGGAGTTGGTAAAAAGTTGAGATCAATGATGTGGTGGATGCTCGTTGAATTGGGAAAATTTGTTCAGAGGAAATATAAAAACACTTCTTTATGCCAATTAATAGTTGCAGATTTGAGAAGAATAAAGAAAGTAGATAACCATCTCAAGGAATTAAATAATGGATGAATCTTAAAATTATTATGGTAGAAAAGACATTAGAATGTCTAAATGACTGCAAAATAACACCATTAATTAGATGAATTTTGAAACAAGTTTTCCATTTAAACATCATAGGAAGAAATATAACATACACAAATAGGAAACACTCACATAAGAGAGTTGAATCACATGAATCTTTGAAAATATTTAATCAGTGATCTGCCAATTTCATTAAAACTCAGAAAAAATTACAAAATTCACAGTGTTCTTTCCTCTCCAATTTGACCAACCTGTATTTTTCATGTCTTTACATCATTAAATAGAAATAGGAATTCGAATTACCACTCTAGGTGGTCAAATTCATTTCTTGAATGGTCCAGATGCAATGCATCTTCACTTGCTATGTAGGAAAAAACAAGGAACTGCTATATCATGACTAATGCAATTTAGAAACAACAACTCAAATAATGCATCTTTTTTTAACAAATAAAACTACATGGTTTTAACTTAACAACACTTTTTTCCCCAAGGAAAAATCGTAATTTTATTAATGAAAACAAAATTACATGTTGCAAATTCTTAATAGCATTCCATCATCTAGTATATGAATGATGATCATAAGTTCACACAAAAAACAACTAAATACAGATGAAGAGAAAAGTTAAGTTTTTCTCCATTTCGTGTTCTCTACCTTGTGCCATTCTCCTTGAGTTGGCATGGAAGAGACAAGAGCAAGATGATTTCCTTCTTCTATTCTTGTAGAGTCATTGTCTGAATCTGAGTTGCCTGATGTATGTTGACGTTTAATTCCACTCATATACTTTTCTTCTGGTATATTTTTTGGTTGTACCGGGGTGATATGTAGGTCAGATGGATCTTGTGATGCATTCCCCTTTTCTTTTGTTTCTTTTGATGTCTGATTGTTTTCATTAGGGGTAGGATCATTCCATACTTCGTCCTCTTCCTCATCAGACTCATTTGAAGGTAATTTCCATCATTTGGGTTGCTTTCCCATTTTATTCTTCCTTCATGTTTCTTTCTTGGCTTTAGGACATGTGTTTTGTAGATGCCTTGTTTGCTGGAAAATTCTGCATCTGAAGGTTGTGCTCTCGTAATCTATGAGGTAAGTCTAATTATGCTTCTTATGTATCATTTAAATGTGGTATTGTAGGACTTTGATGAGATCCACTTCCACACAAATTCGCGCGAAAGTATATATTCTTTCCTCCATTCTTTGTGTATTTATTTTGATGTAATGACCTATGATATTCCCAATACCTTCTAAGACTTGATTATGCCATAAATGTAGGAGAGGTTTTGCAACCTGGCCCATACCGGCGTTTTGGATACAATCATGGAGTTTACATCAAATTTGGTAACCATGGGGTAATGAAGAGACCCGTCGATCCCTAGAACCATGGTCCTTCCTGAAGAATAATGTTACGTGCCGCAGATGAAGGGAAATTTACAATGAAAAATCATTTGGAGTAGAGGTGTATTTCATAGTGTATTGTTTAGTTGGTGAAGATCTAATGAAAGAGCTCCACTGGTTTTGGCCAGAAACTATTGAATCTGCAAACAATGGCTTTTGATTCATATGATGTGTATTTATAATCTATTTTTGTAATATCTTTATGCAGTTTTGGAATATAGTTCAGTTGCTCCACTATGTAGTGGCTAGGGGCAGTGCGTGCTTGTTCTGTGGGTGCTGCAACTGTAATTTTTCCCTGTACAATAATCTTGTAGGAGGATCCTCCATTTATGTGTTATGGTCATGATCCTATACCTTTAGATGTACTGATCCCAGAGCCTCATCCAACACCTTGTGTTTTACTGGTTCTCGGTGCCCCACCTCTTAGATGTAGATTGAGGATTATGGTGGTCGCTGATATAATGTTGTATTCATGTAAATACCAATTATCCTGCATAGATCTACCCTTATAGATCAAGTGTTGTAGATGCACTGGATATCCATATTTTTGCATGATATTTTTCTACATTTGGAGTAGTATGTCTGTATCATGCACCCAAACTAATGAACATTTCCTAGCAGGGTTTAAAAAAAAATTGGGAGCAGATTGGATCTACCTGTTACGAACATTTAAGGTCTAGGTTGATGTTGTAAGGCGATTCTATTTCTAATGAGCCAAATTGCCTTGCAGTCATCTTTGAAGGCGTGTTGATGGGATTCATTGTAGAAATCATCTGATCTATACCAATTTGATGCAGGGAATCTAGATCTCGCTTAAGACAATGAGATCTAGTGTAGAATGACTGTAGATCTGCAACATAGGGCTTTGAATCCATTAGGTTTGGGCATATCTGAGCCTGATCTATTGTTTGATTCTCTAGATCTGGTCCAGGGATGCGATTCCTTAGTTCCCAATGTAGATTTGTCCGGTACGAGTGCCAAAACACTGCTACGGAACCAAGATGTAAAGATATCTTCAGATTTGGCTAGAGTGTGGGTTGCTCTATCTTATGGATCACTGGATCTAGCAGTGTTTTGTATGATATGTAAAAATGCCTGCAATTTAGAGAGGAAAAGAGTCTTCTTGGTTCAGACCGATACCATGCATACACCCTCTCCACTGCCATCGTCTAGTGAAGGGGACGATCTACGTTACAAATATCTATATCAAAGAACTAGTGTCCCGATATATGAACAATACCTCGAAACAGGGGAGATGGCCCCTGATCAAGCCATAGTGGCAGCCAC
This sequence comes from Pinus taeda, assembly GCA_000404065.3. NCBI lineage: Eukaryota > Viridiplantae > Streptophyta > Pinopsida > Pinales > Pinaceae > Pinus > Pinus taeda. The sequence continues at coordinate 83,294 of APFE030618180.1, read as the reverse complement.
TCGAACATATGGGAGTCATTATCTGCATCATAGTAGTTCCAATCAGAAAACTATCTTGCAAAAAACTTGTATGCTTCTTCATACCGTTGGTAGAGTCATCGGTTGTCAGTCCTACGATCTCCATTGATGATCAAGATGGCACCATCACAAAGTGCGATCTCAGAAACCCTCGCCATTCTTGTTATCTCCTCCTTTCAATTCCCCAATGCATCAAGCACCAAGCCCAAGATTCCTTTGCCTTGTATATCAACTTATCAACACTTATCTAACAACTAAAATGACTTCTAGAAGCTCCAAATTTCAAAAATTTCCAAAATAGAGTTGATCGATATGCTTGCACAGTGGAGGGCACTGAATTTTTAGAAAAGTAGGGTTAAAAGACAAGCTCATATTTCCTAAATCTGGACATATGTTGAAAAAATGAGAGAGGTTTCTGTAGATAAGAGTTTCCTTGAGAGAAACCTCTCTCACTTTCCAAAAATTCTTCACCAATTACTCACAATCTGCATCCAAACATCATAACTAAAACTAGAAATGACAAAACTTGAAAAATAGGCTGTAAAGATGCATTTGACTCTTACAATATATGACATCTATGAAGAAACTGAAGGAGGTTTGTGTTCTTTGGCCCATTCTTGGAATAAAACTCTTTAATTTTTCCACAATTCAGCTCCATTAGGTTGGAAACAACTTTTGAAAATGATGACAAAAACAATCAATTTCGTAGCAAATTCATAGCAGAGTGTGGCAGACCTCTTGTATGATAGTAAGAGGAAAACACACTTTGATTCCTAGATTATAGGATCCTAACAATCATCATCATTGTAAATTTCTGGTTTTACTTTTAAATTCCAGAGCAAGTGTGATTTTCACAGCAAAGACTCCATAGCCCGAGGAGAAGGCACATGGGTCTGCAGGTTCTCTGCATCCTGTAGGGGGAAGCAGTCCCAAGATGGAGCCAATGTTATAATTTATTTTTACACTTGTAATATTTTGTAATTTTCCCTTCATTAAAAAAAAATGAATATAGAGAAGAAGGAAAAAAGAGAAATAAAAATAAAGAAAAATAAAGAAAATATAAAAAATAAAATCAAAATAAAGAAATGAAAAATAAAAGGGGAAGAAAAGAATAAAAAAAGAAAAGAAAATATTATTCCCCTAGAATAAAAAATCATGTTTAAATATCGCTCTTTTATTTTTATTATATTCAAAACTTTAAATAAATTGTTTTATTTGTAATAAAGTCGATTTGATAGCTGCCCGTGAAGGAGTTAACTTTCTTGTAGCTTTTAACGATCATGATCGGGTGCACCAAGATCAACGCCGCTGATGCATTGCAAGACCCCTCACATTCCCGAAAGTTAATGGAGGGGGGGGTCCACAAAGAGGTTTCGCCATTGCAGTACCCCTCCACTGAAAAACCATAAATCGTTGGTACCCCCCCACAAATTTCTCATTTCCTTCCGCCACTTCTCTTTCCATTTATGTTTTCTGCCAATTTCCCTCTACAGTTAGTCATGACCATTCCTTCAACTAAATCTAGCAGGTGAGCATTATTCCATTTAATTCTCTTGCCAACGTTCAAAAGCATTAAAACTTCCGGACCAAGAATGGTTAGCCTAACTAAAATCCATTACGAACACCTTAATAAAAGATGTTATCTTCTCCAAAATAGATCCTTTCACCATTTTTGCGTGCAACTAGAACTTCTAGCATGACACCACAAGTAAATTCCAGTGAAGAGAAGCCTTCAATCATCGCTATTTTCGGGTAATTATCCAATTATCCTCAATAATTTTATTTTTCCCAAATGGCTAGCCATAAAGGAAAATCTAAATTGTCTATAGACAATCCTCTGTTACCATCTATGATTAATTTAGATGAACTGCCCCTTATTGACACCCATTTCAAAATTGTGGAAACTAGTTCTGAATTTGACTTGTACAAACTTTACAATTGGGCATTTTAGAAATATGATGATGCGAATGATAAATTTTCCTTATGGGAATCCTTACTGCCCCAATTTTTTTCCCTTAGACATATCATTTTCCAAAATTTGTCACTTGGTGTGGAGCTCGATATCTTCCCAGTTAGACAATTGTAATTTTTTAGAATAATGACACTCTTTTCTACATAACCTATGATTCAATTTGTTAGGCCATCCAGTTAAAACCTCAAGACTCCCTTCACCCTTTTTCCACTGATGCTCTTATGGAAATTTATCAGAAACTTTCATTTTCACAAGAGCACATATCTTTGAGTCTTTTTTGCAAGAAAATTCAGAATTACCCAGAACGAACCCACTTTATCCCTCTACAATGTTCCTTGAGATGTATAGGCATGTTATTTCCTTAGTTTCTTGTCTATTAGGATATCCCAATGACCAATGGGTAGATGAAGTTATTTTGGGCTTTCTATCAATGTTTTCTTCTGGTAAAATACCTTCAATCATGTTCATTTAAAGTCAGTTTTTGTCCGATGCAATTCATGATCAATTTTTCAAGTTCAGTGCTGAAGGCTCATTCAAGCACCAATCAGTTTTGATTTACTTATTCTTATATCATTAGTCAGAAAGGTTCAAGTTTCATTTAAAAGAAAACCACAGTCAGTGATTCACTGGACCTCTGTTTGTTAAGTAGTGCTGCAGTTCCCAAAGTTTTAACTGAGATTAAAAGGATTTTTCATTTGAGTGAGAGTCTAAAGTTGGAGATTGGTATTTATACCAAAATTTCATAGAGATAAGGATTTATGGCTGTGAGCTTCCACCTTACAAATTACCAGTGTTCCTCCTCATGAGGATTTTTTCACTTGAGTATATTAGGTAGATGATGAACATGGATGATGTTTGTTATGAAACCAGCTCACAAAAAGATAGAAAATATAGATGAACGTCTTAGAAATAAGCCTCTTCGAGGGGGAAACCTCCTTTACATTACACATATGAACAATTCTTAGACGATACAAATGAAAAGACTTTATTTCTATATATAGGAGTGTAAGGGGTCATAATATAATAAGCTCTGACATAACAATAATAATGTAAGGGCACAATAATAACAATAGTGGGCTTCTATGGGGCATAGTAATAACAATATGGGGAATACATGGGCACAACAATATAATAAGGTGGTTGTACTAATAATAATAAGGGGTTACACTAGTAGTATAGGGACCTAACATGCCCTTCTCCTTCAAAAAGTGTTGTCCTCAACACTCGAGTAGTTCTTGATGCTCCTATATAAAATTCTTGTCCTCCCATGTGGAATATTCAGCTGGTAAGTTCTTCCACATGATGATATACTTTGAAATTGATCGATTTCGTAGTTGTCGGGTTCTTGTTTCTGTGATTGCTCCAGGCTCCAATATGATTTTTCCTTCCTCTTCAAGTTCTGGCAATATTGTTTGGACTGGGATCTTCTGAAACTTTTGAATGAGTGGCCACACTTCTTCATCCTTCTTCCATTCATACCTTGTTTCATTTATCCAATCTGGTTGGATAATAGAAATGGCACACATCAATGCTTCCACATCCTCATCCTTTCTTGAGAGTGCATCTACCACAACATTTTCTTCCATTTTTAGTAGATGATTTCAAAGTCATAACCCAACATCTTTGTGACCCATTTTTGTTGCTCTTCAGAGGATAATTTTTGTTCTAAAAAGTATTTAGTACTATCATGATCCGTTTTTACGTTGAAGTGTCTTCCCATTAGGTAAGGTCACAATTTCTTAAGTGCATGTAGTATTGCCAACATTTCCTTATCATAAATAGCTTTCTTGAGGGGCATTTTTTGTATGTATGTAACCATAAAAATACCCAACCACCATATATCAAAACTTCTTTCATTGCTATATTGATTTGCCTGTTGTTTCATTCGATTATGCACCAAAGTGGCGTTATCCTTTAAAATTTGGAGAACTTGTTGTTGATGCTCGACGTGATCTTTCACAGCTTGAATCTTTTTATTCTTGATATGTCCTTCTATATTTAGAGTTTGAGGAGTGGTAATTTCTTCTAGTGAATTACAAGATACAGTCAGATTCATTTCTTGATGCTCTATGTGATATTTCACTTCTTGAACATGTTTCTTCTTGATATGTCCTTCTATCTTGATAGTTTGAGGAGTGGTAATTCTGGCCATTGCATTACAAGATATGGTCAGATTAATTGATGTGGTCTTTCACCTCCTGAACCTTTTTCTTCTTCATATGTCCTTCTATCTTAAGAGTTTGAGGAGTGGTAATTCCGGCCAATGCATTACAAGATATGGCCAGATTCATTTCTTCTTTCTCGATGTGATCTTTCACTTCTTGAACCTTTTTCTTCTTGATGTGCCCTTCTATCTTGAGAGTTTGAGGAGTGATAATTCTTGCCAATGCTTTTAAGACATGGCCAGATTCATTTCTTCTTTCTCTGGGGTTAGTTCTTGGTGTATATCCTATTCTTTTGACGTTTCTTGATCCTTTTCTTCTTCCTCTGCACGATCAATGTAGAATAATTTCTTCTCAGCACACTTATGACCTTTAATGTATTTGTTATCACAATTGTAACAAAGCCCTTTTCTCCTTTATCTTCCAATTTTTGAGGTGTAACCCTTGTAGGTTGTGGAAGGCTAGGAGAAACAACACTTCCATCTTTATAGTTGTGAGGGGTAGACTTCCTTGTTGCCATAATGTTTTCAACTTTGTAACAAAGCCCTTTTGCTCTTTTTTCTTCCAATTGTTGTGGTGTTGCTCTAAAGAAGGTGTTTCTCTTTGTATCCTCATAATGTGATATCATTTCCTCTGTGAAAATTGACCACGTAACAAGTTGTTTACAAGAATAAAGCCCTTTATACCATAAAAATTGATCCGATTCTAAATTTGAAGATGAAATACATACCTTTTGTAACAGTGGTACACCATGTAGATCAAAATATTGCTCCATCTGTAGTATCCAATTTACCGGATCCTTGCCAACAAACTTCCTCATATCACCTTTTCTTTATTTTAGTAGCTCAATCTTGAAATCATTGTAACTCTGTAATTTTAGATCTCCAAGTTCTGAAATTTCTTCTTGTGGTAGCTCTCTACATCCTCTTTCTAATTCCACCAGTCTGATCGAATTTGGATTCTCCAAGAAAGAGTTATGCACAATCTCCCAAGATGACCTGACTATATACCTTTTCAGAAGAGCAAACTTGTATGAAGTGCCACGTATCACTGTCTTGACCTTCGGATCTGAAAAATATACAAAGGAAACTACGATCCATCCTCTTTCTTTAACTTCTTACTAAATTTCAATCTGATGCTCAAAACAAAACTTATGACGATTTTCCCCAGGTCACCTGTTTGTAATGTAATTTGAGAGTCTACAAAAACGCCAACTTCCTCATATCATATCTCCGTAAATATAGCGAGACAAGATCTGAAATTCAGAACTGAAGTTCAGAACGATTTCGGTCCAAATGGTTCTTTTTTTAGCTTCTGAAACGTCACAGAAAAAAAAATTATAGTGAAAATGCCACGATGACCTGTTTGGAGTAGCGAAACCCTAGAATCCAAAGCTCTGATACCAAATGTTATGAAACTAGCTCACAAAAAGATAGAAAAGATAGATAACGTCTTAGAAATAAGCCTCTTCGAGGGGGAAACCTCCTTTACATTACACAAAGAACAATTCTTAGATGATAACAAATGAAAGACTTCCTTTCTATATATAGGAGTCTAATGGGTCATAATATAAATTAGAGCCGACATAACAATAATAATGTAAGGGCACAATAATAACAATAGTGGGCTTTTATGGGCACAATAATAACAATATGGGACTACATGGGCACAACAATATAATAAGGGGGTTGTACTAATAACAATAAAGGGTTACACTAGTAGTATAGGGACCTAACAATGTTCTTTTTTTTTCCAGAAAACAAAAGGCTCAATTTAAACTAAAGGTGCAGATTGGCCCATTTATACTCAACACTAGAGCTGCAGATAAAGAAGTCAATGATTTGTTAGGTCAGATGAAGTTTAGATTGCGTTTCAGTTGGTCATATGATCCATTAGTAGTAATATCATCAATGAGAGCTGGGCATAAGTCTACACCATATGTGCACATTGAAAAACCTGAGATTCAAGAATATGCCAACAAATAAGAATGAGAAGAGAACACACTGCAAGAAGTTGAGGACCTACTTTCTAGTAAAAAAACATTGGAAACTCCAAGGATGACAGAAAAAGAATTGAAAAGACAGAGAGAGAGTCTATCTCCAGTAGGAACATAGTTACATAAGGAAACATTAAAAGTGTTCAAGAGGAGAAAAACCGTAAATGTTGAAGAATATTCCTCAAAAGTTCAAACTTTTGAAGAACCTACTAGAATCATACTTTCATAGGAATCTACATTTTCATTACAACAGATTGAAGAAACCACTATAGATTCAGAAGAATCTACATTTTCATTACAAAATATTGAAGAAACTACTATACATTCTCTTTCATTCCTTGTTCTTCAAGGCAACATAGTATTTTTTCAAGATTCTTAGAGATGAGGAAGAAAAACAGGGCACTGGAAACTTCTACTTATGCAGAGTTCTGGAAACAGTCTTCCACAACTAAGACTAGATTAGTTTCTACCTTAGATAGTGAAAGAGGTGTTACACAGTAATTTGTCACTGTCCTCATCTCAGTCCCTCTGCTATGTCATGTGTCAAATAAACATGTTCATATCTTCCCAATGATGGAAGAAGATTAATCAAATGCTCTCTGATGCTTCAAGTTGACCCTCATTCCCTAAGTTTCTACCTCGTTGTTAGTAAATCCTTAATATACGTGATGATCCCATGTCATAAATGGTCTGATCGCAACTCCGTCGCAGGTGTACATATGTTTCCCATGACGGTCGGATTTCTAGACTCGGCGCGAGGTTATGAGCTATATATGGTGATAATGGGTCTGCATGCATTGCCTCCTAGTGATGCCGTCACGGAGACTCAGTTTGCGGCTAGCGATGATCCAAATTGGGCGAATTTGTTCCAAGAGTCGGCCTTCTAGATGTCTCTAGACCTGGTTTTTGGGTCAGTTTGGGTCGCCCTTCCACCTCTGGAATGGTAGTTTCGTCTTTTGTGCTACCTTTTTTGAGGATGAGCTCTTCCTCCCTCATTTCATGGAGACTCCTCCTATAAAATCACTCACCTTTGCTATGATATGCTAGTTCTTTTGGTTGGGTAGTGCTGCTAGTGCTTTTGAGTTTGATAGATAGTTGGTGTGAGTGTGACAAGTGTGGGATTGTTAATAGCTTGTGAGAGGTTGTGGAGTGCCCTTAACTTTGCATTAAAGCTTATGAGTGAGAGAGAGATATTGTATGTTGGGAGAACCATCTTAGAAGAGTGAATGCTTGGAGAAACATACTGGCTGGACCCTCCAAGAAGGCTTGCGACGTGAAGACTTGGTTGTAAGCTTTGCTCTTGATTTATTATTAATACAATCAATGATGATTTCCTATGTCTTGAATGTAATTTACTTGATAGCTCATGATTTCTTGACTTTATAAGTAAATAGATCATTGTTTTTCTCGGTTACATGTTCTGTTGTTTTCCTGTATTGTTTCAAGTTGATTGCTCATTAAGGAGAGGGAAACGGAAGCTGGAGCAGCGCAAGGGAACTTCATCAACCGCCGATTTGAGGTAGGCCTCCAACGATGACTATTTAAGGGAATCAATTGTTGTTTTGTCTTTGCTGTGACTAGACCCACTCTAGGGCTAGAGGGGTTTCTTCTGTCTGCAGAGGGAACACTTTCTTGCATCACAAGTTGGCGACTCGACTAGGGAATCCTTCCTATGTTGTTTCTCTTGTTTTCTTTTGTTCAATTTTGAGTTTGTTCGATTTTGAGTTAGTGTCTCTTGAATTTTGGGGTTGAACCATCAATTTTTTGGGTTGCCTGGGCGAATCTGGCAAATCCATTTATTGTTTGTAAGGATAGACTAGTCTCTATTTGGGAGTTTTCATTTATCTTTCATTGTTTTTAAGTTCGTCGCTGAAAAAATCTAAACAGTCGGGCCGACGTCGCCTTGTATCTGTTTTAAAAGTTTGTGTGTCGCTGAATCCTATTGTACAGTCATGACGATTTCTGAAATCGGCTTGTCGTGTAAGAGACGTGTACTCTTGCGACGACCTTGCTCTGTTGCTACGGCTAGTGACTGATCGTCCCTAGTTGTTGGTGTTACACCTACGACGATTCCTGTAGAATTGTTTTTTCAATTCTACCTCCTAAATTTGCCAGTCTAGTTAATCCCTTGTTGTCTTTCTCTTGCCTATTAGTTTGCTTTAATTGCTTCTGGTTAAGGTGCTTATTTTTTGGGACTCATTGAGTGAATCTTGCGTTTTTTACTTTGTGGCCTAGCTTTTCAAGTTTTGGATTATTTGGCTTGGTTGCTTGTCTGCCCAAGGTTCGTCCGCAGCTGTCTTACTGGTTTGCTTGAGATTTTTTTTGTTGCTTGTTTCTTGCTGATTGATGTTTAGTGTTAATTATATAACCAATTTTGATATTGATTTGATTTTTTCACTAGCTGACATAGATTACAATTGTTTGGGTCAATTGGTTCATGCTTGCTTGTTTGTTTCTTTAGAATTCAAAGCTATCAAAATAAAAAAATTGCATTCATTTAGTATAAGAAAGTGAAAGTACATTTGCATTTCAAGTTTTCATGTTTGAGAAATTGGAAGGCAAACTTTGAATCTGTCATTAGTAGTATTGATGCATTGTAGGAATTGATGTGTTTATGCATTGTGTCTCTTACTGATTGCATTTTCTGGTCTTGGTTTTGTCTTGGTTTGGGAATGATGTCTCTACCTTTCTGTAAGTAGGTGTTCATCGAAGTGAAAGATGCTTTACTCATTCTAGTTGCATCCTAGGTTTTGATATACATACGGTAAGACCTGGAAATTGAAACATAATTCAAGATCAACTCTAAAATTAACTGAATGAACCTAACAATGCATTGGAACATAAAACTCATTATTTAGAGGTCTAGGCTTGAGATGTGCTCTGGCGTCGCTAAACCTAGTCACTATTACTTTCACTTAAGGTTGGGTGATTCCTCCTTCTGTGACTCAATAGCTACTAGTACGGATTTGTGCTCCCAGTACCTTCGAGTATATGTTGGGAGACCCCACTAGGTTATCATCCTATATCCTTAGGAAGCCATGTCTGCCGCCTTGCAAACTGTAATGCACCGAACACAACATTCGGGAAGATTGACTACCGTACGGAAAATCCTTGGTTTTCATATGATCGCCAAGGTGTATATGCAGCTTTACGGGTTGTTTGGTAAACCTTTTGCCTAGTTCTCCAGAGTAGTCAGTTTCATTTCTTTTCGGACTCCTTAAAAGAAAAGGTCCATCTGAGCACTTGTCCTTTCAGGCTCATTAAATATTCGAGGGTGACTAGAGTCATCTTTTTGTCCTTTTCTCGACTCCCTAAAGATGAAAAGGTTGAGTTCTGTTCCTGTGTCTTAAAATTTATTCAGCCACGTTCACATTTACCTTGTTAGATCTTGTTTGTGTTTTAGTTTGCATAGGATCATCTTGGCGGAATCACCAATCCCATCGCCCGTTCCTACTGACCAAGGATCTCCATCTTTTGTCACTTCTAAGGTACCGGTTGTTAGTGATACTCTCCCTGTTATTCCAAGTATCCAACCGCCTAACTCTCGCACTCTAGAGGATGAGTCTTACGATATTCATTGGAACCCCATTTGGGAGCCTTCTGAAGAAGAATTTCCTGTTACTCCTCCTGGTGTTTCGGTCCCGATGTCTTCCTTCGACATGGATGAGATGAACCCCGTCTCCCGTGAAGAAACCTTTATGGCAGGAGGGGAAATCCCTATATCTACGGAAACTTCACCCTTCCGCGTCACCTCTCTTGGTATCTCGTTGCCTTTATGCTATAATGCTTTGGCGGATATCATGGGTTCTAGATCTCCCCTTATGAGTTCCATGTGGTCTCAGTCTCTAGTCCAAGGGCATAGATCTGGTTGGATATCTAAAACAAAGAATTCAAAAAACCCTTGAATAACAACTCCTAAAATTTTGTTATATGAGGGGAAAATATTATAGGAGTATATGACAATGAAGGAATATGGCATTGTATGGAATTCCACCATTATGTTAAATATTAGGTTGCAAGGTGGAGCGCAGAGTTTCATAAACCCTAGTGAATCAACATCATATAAGGAGACCTTCCGATCCAAAATTCGCAGTGGATTAGACTCTCCCTAGGACACAATGCAAAGGAAGACACACAACTCATCTGCAAATTCAAAATATCTTGAACCCTTACATTTTTTAACAAAACAAAGTAAACTATCAAACAATAAATATACCAAAAACCCATTTTTTTGAGGTAGCAAAAAATCATCTGATTTTGAAAAGTGTTGATTCAGAATACACCTTTTTTTGGAACATATTTTTGACACTTTAAATTTTCTTATGTATCAAGTATGAACATTTTTTTAAAATATTAGAGATTTTCATACTGATTTTGAAGAGTGTTGATGCAACATCAACCCCTTTTTTTAGAGGGGTTATTTTTGACACTAAATTTTATAATGTATTAAGTGTGGATATTTTTTTTCAAATGTTGGTGATTTTCACGTGGATTTTGAAAAACATCAACTTTTAGTTTTTAAAGACACATTTTTGACACTTTAAATTTTCTTATATCCTAAGTATGCACAATGTTTTTTTAAATGTTGATTATTTAACCATTTTTCAAGTTGTTTAATTCCTCTTCTTGTTTTTCGTCATAAAATGTTTATTTTTCAAGGGTTTTCCAAACATGTGTTTTTTGTTTATCTTTGTAATGTTTTTTTATAATGAAATTTTTAATTCTTTTTGCAAAGTTAAAAAAAGTAATAACATTAATATTTTGAAGTTAGGATTTATATTATATTTATATATCATTAATTGATACTTCAATACACATAAAATCATTGTACTAAAAAATAATAATTTTAAATATGACAACCAAATACACATTTTGCAATATAATATAATTAAAAACATATTTAAGGATTTTTTTATTTTTATTTTTATTTTTTTTATTTTTATTTTTTTATTTTTATTTTTTTTTTCGCTAAAAGTGACATGTTAAATAAAATAATTTTATGAAATTTTGAATAAAAAAGTTGAAAACAAAATTTTTTATGAATTTTATATTCCCGAGAATAATGAGATTTATTTATTTAATTATTATTTTTAGAAACATGATTCAGATAAATTTGAAGTAGAATAAAAAAAAGACATAAAAATTTAAAAAAACCAATAAAAAACAAAATTCTTAAAAATAAAATTAAAAACACAACATTAAAAATAAAAAATACAGTTAATTTAAAAAAACATAAAAATAATAAACGTTAAAAAAGAATTATAAAAACATTAAAACAATGTTTTTGGGAAAAAAACTGAAAAAATAACATTAAAAAAAAACTAAAAAAAAACACATAAAACAATTAAAAACAATAATTTTTTTAATAATTAATTTTTCTTTAAACATTAAAAAAAAAAAAATTAAAAACCAAGCCCCCTCGGGCCCTCGGTGCGCTAGGACCCACGGGGTCGTAGGTCTAGGCAAGGGTGTGTGGAGCCTACGCGCTAGGAATCAACTTGCCTCTGCCCAGGGTCCATGGGGTTGCAGGCCTGGGTAGGGGCGAGGAGAGGAGGGTGGCTATGCGCTGAGAATCGGCTTGCCTCTGCCCAGGGCCCATGGGGCCATAAGCCTGGGCGGGGGGAGGGAACTTGGGCATCGAGAATCGACCTGCCTTCGCCCAGGGCCCGTGGGGCCGCAGGCTTGGGCGGGGGGCAGAGTTGAGGCGAGGGGCCTTGTTTTTTATTTTTTTAAAATGCTTTTTAATTTTTTAATGATTATTTTTAAATATTTTATTATTTTAATATTATTTTAATGTATTATTCAATTTAATGTTTTTTTGTTTTTGTTTTCAATAGAATGGGTAGAAATTTTCATTAATAAAGCTGGAAACGGGTCAGGGCCCTTACGGTCATGGAGAGCTGTGTCTCAAAATTGTGTAGGTATACAAGAAAATAGACACTATTGCTACCTATCTTATTCATATATATACTCTTTACATCTTTTAGAGTATATATCTTTGAGAAGACTCCACAATATTCTACTATTCGACAAAACATAAGATTGTGTAAATAAAAAATCATCCGCTACCTGCGACTTCTAGGCTCGAGTTCTTCCTGTGCCTCTTTAGCATGCATACCCGGTTCCACACTCGAACCAGTACCAAGATCTAGTTCACGGTTCACAAAGCCAACATTTTCCTCTGCTAAGGGAGCAGTGCCATCACAGATTCCAAAGAATCATTTAGAACATGCACAGTGGTTGTCTCCACCTGTAATTCAATGTTCTCCACCTTATGTCTTAGATTCATAACACTAGTATTCAACTGTTCCATTGTGTTTTGAAGCACCTCCATGTCCTTCCCAAGGCCAGATAATTGAGAAAACACGACAACCATATTATCATTGATCTCCTTGACTATGTCTTTGACAAACTACTTACATGAGCTGCCAACAATTTCCCCAAAAACTCTCGTTGTGCCTAGACTCCTCAACGTCATTGCCGCTACCATTACTCGCAGAAGCCATTTTCACTTCTATTCTCCCCTGCACGAGAGAAATTTGATGATTGATCTTCTTTAACCAACAACTATAAATAAGTGCTTTATTATTTCCAACATTCCTTCCCATCTTATCAAGCATAAATGCATTTAGATTCTGCAGCATTGCTAAGCCGCTTTCCTCCCTCTCCATCACCATTGGTTTCCACTTGAATTGAACCACAATCGTAAAAAGCCTGCACTTGTTTGATCTCTTATTTATTAACCAAATGAATAACCAAGGACAAAGAGCCCACTTATCATGAGTCATGGCCACCTTTCTACCGCGCGCCCACTTGTGCTTTAATTTCCTGCTAACATTTCCTTCTCTTGAGACTCTCCATCGTATCATTAGTATGTTTTCATACTTAATTGCCTGCATTTCCATATTAATTCCAGAGCTCCAGTTAAGGGACATGGCATATATCACTATGTTTGTTTATAAGTAGCGATTATTTCTCTAAATTCCACTCCAATATTGGCTTGTACATCTACCACTTGATTATTGGCTCTTTTAATATAAAAGATTTTGAATTTTATTTTTTATTTTTCTAAGAATATACATTATCCTTATGTATAATGGAGAGGTATCAGAATTGATAAGGTCTTCATTTCTAGAAATGCTCATACATTTTGGGATAACCACAATTGAATCACCAACAATAATCAGATTCCTAATGCCCTTGGAGACACTGATCTTCAAGCCTTGCCAAAGAGAGGGCGCTTCGTCTTGATTGTTCATGGCTTTCCCGAGACCCCAAGCGAACTTTATTTCTGAATTTTCTTTGAGGGTTAGAAGCACCTCTCTTGCTCTAGCCTCCCATTTGTGTTTAATTTTTATTTTATATATTTTTCATATTTGATTTTTTTTGGTCATGTTTTTAATTCTTTTATGTTATAATATATATATTTTGAATTTTGTGTGTTTTTTGTTTTAGTTTCTATTTTTTTCAATGTTTTAATTATTGTTTCTTTTGTATTTTTCATTTTCATATTATATATATATATATATATATTAATTTGTTGTTGCAAATTTCATGTCAATTCTCGACTAGCAACCCGATTCCATTATGTGTCAATTTGATAGTTGAGTTTAAAATTTTCATTTTAATGGATTGAGTCTGCCCTCCCAATGTGTCAATTTCAATGTTGGTCTTTAAGTTTTCATTACAATGGTCCGAGTTCGCCTACATCATGAGTCAATTTGATGGTTGAGTTTTAAATTTTGTTGCAATGTTTCAAGTTGTCTTAGGTGAAGATTTTAAAATTGCTACACTTTTAGCATTTAAAAATGAAATTACTCTTGGTATAATGACTCTTTCATTTACATGTCTCTTTTTAAAGTTTTTCTAGTCATAAAATATTTCCATAATGAAATGGTTGAAATATGTTGGAAACATAAGTTTTTTGTAGTCATGATCTTTGGTTTTAATTCCATGATTGAAAAATTGTCAAAATTTTAAGGTTTTTTATAAGTCATGATGTTTAATCTTTAATGCTACGGTTGAAAACAATTATAAATATTTTTTCTTTAACACTATGGATGATCTTTTTTGGAATTTTAAGGCTTTTCAGAGATGTGATATTTTATATTTGATGCCATGCATGAAAATCGTTGGAATTTTAAGGCCTTTTAGAGACGTGATGTTTTATCTTTAATGCCATGCATGAAAATTGTTGCCATTTTAAGGTTTTTCGGAGTCACGATTTTTTTTGTAAGTAAGTAGGACTTCATTATATTATAAAATGGTTGGTACAATCATTTGAAAGCGTGAGTGTTCTAGCGGAGTCCAACCATAACCATCAACAAAAAAGAACTTTCCTGTGCTTTTTTCCCTTACATGACTTGTAAATAATCCTAGTATGAAGAATTTTAGAGTTTATAAGCTCATACAAGATTCTAATGTGTCTGGTCATAAAATTTACAGAATTGGCAGTAGTGGCCATATGGACAGTAGCGACAAAATTTACGGTAGTAGTGGCATGAGCCTGGGGCTTCATGCCTTCCTTAATTACATTCCTTTATGCATTCAATATCCTAAACTAGAAAAATATGACCCATAGGGCGCATAACCAAGATAAAAGGGAGACATATTTCATCAGACCAGTTAACTTGAAGGTTCATCATCAAGCGTGATTGACTTCTCCGGAGTACCACCGACCGAGTCGTTCGATTATGCAGGTAGATTTGTCAAAGCACCCCCAGTCTTGCGCTTGATTCTTTGTGTGTCTTCTACACCTGCTTGCATGGTTTCCATTCTATTTTTTCGCAAAGCGTAATGGGGATAATCTTTTGTAGAAAAATACCTGTGGTGGATTGTGTCCACATAAACTATGAATTTATCATTTAGCATATCCAAATTTGCTTCTAGGGACTTCGTGGCCTCACTTTGCTGCTGTAGAACCAAACCTAGAATGTTTTTTAGCTGCCACGATAGCTCAATTGTTCAACTGTAAAGATTTTCCCTTGACCTCGTGAAGTTAGGGTCAAGAATCCATGCGAATTGAGCGTCAAACTCTTCATTATTGGTGTGACGAAGGATAGTCCTGACCTGGCCCTCAAGCTCAAGAATGTTCTCATGGGTATTCGAAGATACAAATCTATTGTAATTGATGGAGACCCACCTTGCTGTGGTTTGAGAATGTGTTCTTGGATGCATGCTAGCCTTTCTAATGTTTGTTTTTCATGCCTCTGCGTCTGCATGGGGCAGGAGCCAAAATTTTCCTAGGGGCCATGTTGAAGGGAAAGGTGTAAGGGTGGTGACGAGATGAATGAAGACCATAGGATTGGGGATAGAAAGAAAAGGAGGTTCAAAGGCAAAGAGAGTGATAGTAGGAGCGAAGGGGCCAGGGTATTCATAGCTAAGCAGAGGGACGAGGAAGTCGAGAAGGAAGGTGGCGATAATAATTCCATTAAGGTTGACCAGAGCCAAGTACAGAGCAATCATAGTGGTATAAGGGATATGGCTAGTTCTCGGGTTGGAGGGGCGACGCTCACAGATTAGAGGCACGATTTGGATTTTAAATATCATAAGTGAATGGTTAGAATTAGAGCCAAGAGAAAAGTTCATAATAACGACTTAGGGAGATCTGTATCGACTGGGCCTGCGGGGTCTGCTATTCTGCTACATAGTAATGATGAGCCCATCCTTCAATGTCCTTGGAATTTATAGCCTCAGACTCTCTGTTGAGGGTACCTTCCTCAAACTCCCTCCATGCAAGGGACCGCAGCTTCTGGTTGCCATCTATATCCTTGTTGGCTAACCTATCAACCAGACCATTCAATTTCCTTCTAACCACCTGAAAGTGGAGCCCACTAAGGTCGTGGATGTGCTAGAAAATGTGGTGGAATGTTTTGGTTAATCTCCAGTTTTTTGTGACCCTACTTACCATGGTGCCTAGTTGGAGTTTGCAGGCAACCATCGTTTCCAACGTTGAGTCTCCTTCAAAAATCATAGGGATGAAGCATTGTTCTTTGGCTATCTCCAGTTCATTCTCCATTGCATGGAGTTCGACTGCATTGTTGGTGGTAGTACCTAAATTCCCAGAGTAGACCCACAAAATTTCTCTGACAACATTCTTGAAAACACCATCGAAACCCTCTTCTCTGGGGTTGCCTTTGGTTGCGCCATCATAATTAATTTTAACCACATTGTGATTCGAGGGAGACCAATGATAGGGGGCTTCAAGGGTAGCATTTGAGGGGTTGGGGATGGCTTGAGAAGGGAAGTGCAGGTTAAGACATAGCAAAATGTGCTGATCTGCGAGACGAGGGGGGACTTAGAAGCTAAGAAGCTTGGAGATGGCTACAATTTCCCGAATAATTTGCTTCATGGAGGTAAGGATACATTCCTCAGGATTCTTATCATTCTTGAAAGTTCTGTAATTTCATTCTTTCCATATAGCCCAATAGATTATGCCGGGTAAAATATTCCAATCATCATCGACAATAGGATGGGGGGATATACTACATTGCCAATTATCTAGAGTGGTTTGAATGGAGGTTCTATCTATGTTAGTGGCTCTAAAGACCTCGACCACCCAGTCCCTCATATCTTATTAGTGTAATCACAAGTATTCAGGAGATGATTGGTGGCCTCTGCATGCGATTCACATAGAGGGCATCTGGAGGGACCAGTAAAGCCCCTTCTCCAAATATTGTCCCATGTGAGAATTTTATCCTACATAACTAACTAGAGAAAAAGGGTAATTTTTGGCAAGCACTGTCTGTCCTAGATAATTTTCTATTTTTGTTGCTGTTTAAGCTAATCATGTTTGGCTATGTATCTATAGGCATCCTTGAGGCTGAAAATTCTAGACAAGTTCTTTACCCATCATAATTTATCTTCCCCCTAATCAATCAAAATTTTCCTATCTTGGATGGTTAAGTCAAAGGAGCCCAAGTCTATGTTTTCTGGTAGGTGAGACCACTCTTGAATACCTAGCCATTCTCTCCAGCGATCATCCAGTTTGCTGGGCTTCCAATAATGGGAAACTTTTAATTTACCTTTGGCCTTCATGGTTCTTCTAAGAGTGGCATGTTGGTCACTATCAAGGACTGATAATTGTTGCCAAGCATCCTCCTAGAAGAGGACACTTTCCCCATTGCAAATTTCCAAGAAGTTGTGTTCCTGTATGATTTTTTGTTTTTCCATGCCTGGTTCCATATTTCTGATCCCTTGATGGTTCCTTTGAGCCTGATTAGGTCCCTTTTGGAGTGTTTGGGCACATACTTCTCTTTCCAAATTTGACTCCAGGGCGTGTGTGGGTTGTTCAACCATCTCCACCATGTTTTAGCCCCCAGGGATTTCCCTAGGAGTTCGGGGCCTCTAAGGCCTAGCACACCAACCCTCCTAGGATTGCATAACTGGTCCCATGCCACCAAAGCTCATTTCTTCTTCGTTTATGAACCTATCCATAGGAAGCTTCGTTAAATAATTCTTATGGTGTTAGTGATTTACTTGGGGGACGCCATAGATGAGAAAAGATATAGGGGCATGGCTTGTAGAACATATTTTACTAGGACAAGTCTACCAACCAAGTTAAGGGATTGAAAGGTCCAGTGAGAGTTTTTTGCGCCATCTACTGAGGAGGTCTTCCCAGTTTTATTTTATCTAGGATTTATTCATGAGGGGAACCCCCAAGTATTTTTAGGGGAGCGAGAACCTCTGAAAGCCTAGGATTTTGGTGCTATTTCTCTGGATGGCCAAAGGGGATCTAAAGAAGAATATTTTAGATTTTTCTAGGTTAATGGAGGTACCAAATGCTTTAGAAAAGCAGTTTAGGATACACTTGAAGGAAATAAATTCATTGGCAGTGGGGATTCCCATCAAGAGAGTGTTTTCGATGAAGTGCTGGTGGGTTGAAGCAGTGGCAGGGTTATGAAGCTTGAGGCCGATGTGCCTATTTATGGTGTTTGATTCTACTTAAGCCTTTGGCCATGATGACAAAAAGGAAGGGGGACAAAGGGTCTCCCTTCCTGATACCTCTTGAGGGGCCAAATGGCTTGGAGGGTGATCCATTGACTAGGATGGAAAAAAGGTTCCCAAGACCAAAGCCATGATCCAATTGATGCAATCTTGGTGAAATCCAAAAGAAGCTAGGACTTCATGCATGTATTCCTAGTTGAAGTTGTCAAAATATTTTAACATATTTAATTACATCATCATGCCAGGCATCCTGAGGGATTGGAGCGAGTGTATAGTTTCATGAGAGAGGATAATGTTGTCTAGGATTTTTATGCCTTCCACATATCCTGCTTGGTTGGATGAGATTAGAAGGGGGAGAAAAAACTTGATCTGATTAGCTAGGACCTTGGAGATGATTTTATAAATTACATTGCACAGGGTGATTGGCTAGAATTAGTAAGAAGAGTCATCCCCTTCCTCCTTCAAGATGAGGGTTAGGAAAGTGGCACTCAATGCTCCAAGGTATATTTTATTGATCCTAGAGTACTTCACCAGGGAATGAATTTCATCTTTGATGAAATACCAACAACTTTTGAAGAAATCAATGGTGAACCCATTAGGTTTAGGGGCTTTATCTGTGTGCATAGCCATCACCACTTCCTCCACCTCTTGCATTGAAACTTCTCTTAGGATAATTTTGTTGTGGTCTTGGTTGAGTATGGTGGGAGTGTTATTGGTAATTTCCTTGATGGCCTGGGAACCATCGATCATGGGTTCCTCAAGGAGATTGTTGTAGAAACTATTCAGCTCACTTGAAATATCCTCACGAGTGTTGAAAATTCTCCCATCCTCTGTCCCTAGGCCTAGGATTCTATTTTTCCTCTTGTTTTGGACCATGGATCGATGGAAGGAGGAGGATTTCCTTTCTCCACACTTGAGCCATCGAATTCTTGATTTTTTTGCCAGAGTTTTTGCTCCTTCTTAACTCTTTCTTCCCATTTTAATTGAAGATTTATTTCCTCCACTTTCGTCTCATATGTGATACCATTTTGGATGATTCTTTGTTGGAGTGCCTCCATGCTCTACTCCAAAATTTTTTATTTTATTTTATTTTATTATTTTTATTTTTTATTTTATTTTATTTATTTATTTATTTTTTTTTGTTGATAATATTACCAAAGCTTATTTTTTCCAATGTTTGATTCTATATTTTATGTGCTTTAATTTCTGCTGGAATTGGGACATTATCATGCCATTATGTGGTGGAGAGATCTCCCACTAGGTATTTATGTTGGTTGAGAAGTTTGGATGCTCCAACAAAAAATATTCAAATCTAAAGGGGCGATTATTGGTGGTGGTGGAGATATGAATCCTCAGAGCTATCAACCAGTGATCTGATCTTGATTGGGGTAAGATTATGCATTCAATTTCCTAGGAGGTCAAGTAGATATATTCCGATATTAGGAATATATCAAGCCTTGATGCTATCTTCCTATCCCCACCTCTTCTATTGTTTCAGGTGTAGGTTTCATTCACTATCTGCGTATCCACTAAGTCCATCTTGTTTATGGTTTCTTGGAAATATTTATAATATATGTCTAGCTTCCTTAGTCCTCCTTTCTTTTTTGACAGGTTGAGTATCATTTTGAATCCCCCCCCATGATTCTGAAAGGATGAGGTATGTTCTCAAGAGTAATCATGATTGAGGATAACATTTGAATCCTTTCTTCCACCTTGTGGGGTGCATAGATGTTATTTATACAAATGGTTTTAGTGGTTCCTATGATTTTGAGGACCACTGTGATTGAGCTTCTGGTTGTTATAGATGAAGTCAGATCATATTGAGAGATTTTCCATAGAATCAACTACCCTCCTTATGTTCCATGAGATTCAATGGCTAAATAGTTATATCCCTTGCAACATTCCCTTTGTAGGGTCGACAAATTTTCCATAACAAGCTTAGTCTTCTAGAGGAGTACTATGTTTGGCTTGACAACCATTATTATTTGTTATAGGATTATTTTCTTTCCAGGGCCATTTAAGCCTATGATGTTCCATGAGATGCAATTCATTGAGAAATATGGGTTTTAGTGTGAGAGCTCTTACCTTGACTTGATTGATTAATCTTGCTCTTAGCTCTTGGAGGAGTCGTCCTATAGTTTTCCTTCCTTGCTTTCAACTTGGGCCTCTGGGGTTATACTAATCCATTATGATATTTGATAGAATTACTCCGAGAGCAGTGTCTTCAGGGAATGTCCTAGCCATGACTTGTTTTAAATCCTCTTGTAATAGGTATGCCCCTTCTATTTTCTGGATATACCCCTCGGGTATGGAAGCCAAACCACTTTTATCCCATTCTTCTGCTATTGAGTTGAGATCCATGCCTTGGAGAGCCTCTTCTATTACATGGTCCTTTGTTGATTTTTCTGAGGGATCAAGGTCCATGTCTGTGTCTTTAATATTCGTCCATTCTCAGTGTGGCTATGTATACTATTGTCCGCTGGATTTTGATCTTGAATTGTTGAGTTTTGGATTAGCATTTTGCTATCCTCCTCCACATGTTCTTCTAAGTTTGGTTCCTCCTGTTATTCCTATAAGGCTTCGAACTTGTTTTTGTTGGAGGAATGCCATTGTCCTTGTTTTCCTTGAGTCTTCCCATTGTTTCTATTTTTGGATGCAACCTTGGTGTAGCCCTGTTCATCTACCTTCCTTTGCGTTTGAGTGTTGGTTTGTTGGGAAATGTTCTAGGGACAATCTCTAAAGAGATGCCCATGTTCATGACATTTTATACATATGAAGGGTATGTGATCATAATCTATACTCTAGAGCTATACTTTGTCTTTGAAGGCCATCTTGATGGCCTATGGTAGCACACCAAATACGTCCACGTAGACACAAATTATGGAATATGCGCCATAGTATCCATTTTTGGTACCCTCTGACATTTTGATGTATTCTCCCAACTTGTCTCCTATTCCTTTTAGCATAGAGGATGCACAATAGTCTATGGGTAGTGAGTAGATTCTTACCTAGATAGGAACCCTAGTGAAGTATTCCTTTTCAGGAGTGGCTTTTTCCTTCCAATACCTCATATGCAATCTTGCCGAGTTGAAAAAATATGGGCCACCTTCGAAAATACGATCATGATCTTCTAGGAGATCAAATATGACTTTGAAGAATCCCTTAGATCCTAACTACAATATTATTTCTCCCTTGGTTCACCATTTGTTATGAATCCACCAGTTCCAACATAACAACGTGTTCCAACATGAAGTTACAGATAACAACGTGTTCCAACATGAAGTCTCTATATGCAGCCACGTACGGGTCTTGAATCTCTAGAACTGGTATGTTTTCGCTTTGGGTTTGCAGTTGTTTTTTGTCTGAGTTTGAGGCTGCTAACTTTCTTTCGAAATTGTTTGGTTGGATCCCACAATAGTGTTGGTTGTGAGGTTAAGGGTTTGCCTGAAGAATTTCCTGTGCCTGAATCCCTTTCAACAACGCTAGATTTCTTAGAGGAATGGAAGACATCATAAGCCGTGAGCTTAGTGAAGAATGACGTGTCAGTTCCTTCTCTTTACCCAAGACAACGTCTGAAAACCCATGTCAGAACAGAGCAACATGTTCATAAACCCTAATTTTCTACAGTCACAACACTGATGATCAAGCAATGGAGTCATGGTATTTTATCTTTAACGTCATTATTAAAAAATGTTGAAAATTTACCTAAAAAAAGGGATGTTATTCCAACGTCAACACTTTTCGTTTTCAGGAAGTTTTTTGTACAAAAACGTTATTCCAGCATCAACACTTTTTGTTTTCAGGTTGTTTTTCCATGTTATTTTGGGGTTTTTGGCTAGAGTTCTCATTTTGAGTTTGCAATTCCTGTTTGATAGTTTTTTTTTTGTTACAGACGGAACAAGCTCCAACTATGGTAGTTAATCTTCTAAATGTTAAAGATATTTTTAATATCCCCTAATCTAGAGCTATTATTTGTAGATTCAATGGGCTTTGGCCCAAATCAGAGGATATTGTTAGGTTCCTATAATACTAGTTAGGGCAATAGACCTTTCTTTTGAATCACTCCTGACCAATTTTGTGAAAGTTCCAATTTCCATCGGAGCATTCCATGCTACTCAGAAATGAATTCTATTTGTCTCCTCCACAAGAAATGATATACTTGATTCTCAAACAATCATAGATATTGCGCCAGGGTTTTTACAGTTGGAACGACCTCAATCGACTGAGAATTCCTGCCAAATGTTGCGTTAGGCAACTATAAGATTATTGAGGTGAGAATAGGGGAAAACAAACCCAAAAGTATTATGTTTCTTCATTTTTCACAACAATTAGTACTTTCATTTGTTCAACATTTTTCTAATAGAGTCAACCAATATTCAAGAGCATGCCTTGTTTTTACAGAGATAACAATGAGAATTTTATGCTTGTTGCTAATGGTATTAAAGACTATTAATAAATAAGCCCACTAAACCTGCAATAAAATGCATTTTTGTGTCAATTTCTCGAATTGGGGCAACAATTTTGGAAATTAGACTGATGTAGATAGGTTCTATAACAAACATTTTGTAAAATGCATATAAATTATTTAACATTTTTCGTGATTTCTAGACCTATTACTTTGGCAATCTTGTTGAAAAGATTTGCACTGTGCATTTAGGGTAAGGACATCACCTTTTCGAATCTCAACCAGTCAGTCGTGCACCCTGTTGTGTATGCAGGAAGAATTACCTACAAGTCCAGTGACCCAGTAGTTGCAAGGTAAACTACATTAATTTTCCAACACATATTTGTCTTATGGACATTAAAACATACAATGTAGGAAATTTGATAATCATATTGTTTATAAGGGGAAAATCTAGGGAAGGTATTTTGCATCAATTGTCTTCTAGAATCCTTAGATGCAAGCAAAGTGAAAGGAAAGGTTGTACTATGTATTGCAACTTCCACAACTGCATTGAAGAAAATAATGAAAATAACAGTCTAGGATGTTGGAGGCACAAGCATGATTTTTGTGGAAGATTTACAAATATTTGAAGCATATGACTCTAGTACCTTTGCAACGACTATATTAAGTACATCGTCTGCAACAAAGATCTTTTCTTACATAGACTCAACCAGGTGCGTTTAAACCTAATCTTTGTCACATGTTTATATTGATGAATTATTCATTTGGATAGTCAATTACATTGTGGTTGTTTATAATATTCTAAGCCTTGCCATTATAGAAATCTTGTTGCAACAATTACTCCAACAAAGGTTGTCACAAATTACAAGCCTGCTCTTGCAATTGAATCTTTTTCATTAAGAGGACCCGAAGGGATGACCTAGAACATTCTTAAGATAAGTACTGACTGATTCAGATTACATTTAGCTTAATTAACGTTCATAAGCTAATTATGAGAGATCATCACAACATGAACAATTTAATTGATATTTGCAACGAGACATCAATGCACCAGGTGTGAATATTATTGCTGTATGGGATCCTCCCAATATGTTTATAGACACAGATCTTTCAGATAATTCCTTCAGGGACAATTTCTACCACATTTTACATGATGTCTGGAACACTTGTAGCACTTCCTCATGTTAGCGGAGATGCTGCATTTGTAAAACCTACGAATCCTACTTGGAAATCCTCTACTATTAGATCATCCCTAATCACGACATGTACTTTTCAGGTTTTATTCTTGAAATGCATCGTGTAATAATGAAAATATCAAATTGACCAAATCGTGGAGACCTTTTTCCCCTTATTCTGAAAGACTAGATATTTATGACTTCAATAATGCATAAATTGAATATAGTAATTTGAAATGCGGAATCTCTTAAAGATTTTTTTTTCCAAGGGTTAGTTCAGGACAATCTTTGAAGTCAAGTGTTGATTCTCAACACAATCATTTACAGGGGGAATAAATTCAACTAGTGATTGCAGTCAGTGTTAATGGTAATGGGTATTTGGCTGACTCAATGTCAACATAATGTCCTCTTTCAAAACAATTCCTTTTACAATACCACAACTACCTCTTTTTCTAACGTTTGCACTCTAATGTATATGGAAGCTATTGTAAGGAACAATATGGGGAACTATTGACTAATGAATCATATATCTCTGGGACGCCATTTAATTTTGGATTTAGGGTAGTAGATCCAATAGGATATTTGAAACCAGGACTTGCATATGAAACATCAATGGATGATTACTTCTGCTTTCTGTGTAATTACGGTTTGGATTCCAAGAATATCAAGCTCATTGGAACGACTGAAAGCTATAGGTGTCCATCTGATGCAAAGGTGGATTTGATCAGTAACATGAACTATCCAAACATAGCCATGAATGGGAGCACAACTGTAAGCAGAAGCGTCACAAACATTAGTCCCGATCTCACACCCACTTACAGGGCTACCATCGGTGCGCCTTCTGGTTTGAACATGAAGGTCTCTCTAGAAATTCTTCAATTTTCTAAAACTGCCAAGAAGCTATCTTTACACCAACCAAGGTTGCCACCAAAGGATATGTTTTCGGTACACTCGTGTAGAGCGATGGAAATCATAATGCTCATAGTCCTTTTGCAGTGAATATGTATGGTGTGACAAAAGTATAAGGGGAAATCTTAGAGATGGTGAAGTAGTAAAACAAATGCTACTTACTCCTTGCATATACCTTAAAAATATAAAATAAGAGAAACCTACATATTATGAGGTCACTGAGATATAATTGTTTATGGTTAGATATAATAATTTCTAGTAGTTTCTAGTATTCATCTACATTATTATAGTATTCGTTATCTACATTATTATCAGGGGAAAATAACTGAGTTCCTAAGAACACACAAACAATTGACGATAAATTGAATTTATGACTTTACCTTAATTACCCTAACACAAAACAATATGAATCCACAAACAATGGATATAAGCGAACATAAAGCATGTTGATTTATAATAAATTTGGGCGAAGCGGGATTTTGAAATTCTATGAGTTAACCATTAAATGTATGAAATTGATGAAGAAACCAACCTGTTATTTCATTTTCACTGTCATTTGATAAGCTAGACCAACCAATTCCCATCTTTATGATGTGATAGTAGATACTGGCAAACCAATCATAAAACCAGTAACGCCACTTGAAGTTATTGGACAAATTTCGGTGTTCATAATGTGCTTATAAATAAATACTTGCAAACAAGTTGCATTATAAATATAAATATTTTTATAATATTTGGTCAAACATTTTATAATGCAAACAAATTGCATTATACACTTAAATATTTTTATAATATTTGGTTGATTTTTATATTGAAAACTAGTAAGTAACATTCTTCAATTTTTTAAAATTTAATATAATTTTTCATCCCTATTTTTTTTTAAACTTTAATATAATTTTCCATCACTAATTTTTTTTAGGTTTACCATCCTAAATTCTTTTATGATTACCCTTGAGTGAGAAATACAAAAATGAATCGATATCTTGAAGATAATTTTTTGTGGTGATTTATGGTTTACAAACATCCAAAGAGTGAATCGAACAATATACTTTTTGAGAGCTTAAATGGAAGTAAATTATCTCATGTCCCTGTCACCCTTAGTGCATTGAATATAAAAATTACAGTCAAAATATTTTGAAATTTCATTGGTCAGTCAAAGATTAAAGGTTAGTTAATCAAGATAATATTTTCCCAATATTCTAGAATCTGCAATTAATGATTGTCTTCATTAATTATTTGTATTTTTGACACTGGACTCCCACCCCTTTGTGTTATATTCTTTCCACATAGTTAACAGGGGGTTTGAGGGGTACTCGTAACCCCACTTTATGGGGTCCGGGGCAGCGCCCCAAAAAATTTTGGTTTTGGACCCTATGTTAG